>STHB01000011.1:6799110-7067272 GCA_018908115.1 Anopheles rivulorum
GTGTACAAATATTACTTTCTATTAGTTTAAGCTTCATTTGAGACCATGTAATTATGCTTGAAATCATTTTAAATTCTAGTCCATTGGGAAGAAGGTTAATTAGAGTGCGATTAAACGAACTCAAGATTCGATTCGTATGAATCAGCTTAAATGTTTGTTCCCTTCCTACTATGTTTTGCGACATTAGCATACACTAAACAGGTGATCAACGCAAAGCAAATTCGTGAATCGGACCTATCGAAAGCAAACAGCTAATCCATTCGTCCTCCGGTTCCAAACAATTTGGTCACGAGTTTTATCGGTCGTTTGAAACAGTCAACGCCATGCAAAGAAGGAAAGTGTTGCAATCGTTGGTTCGTCAATCGTTTTCGAACGCTGGACCTTCTGTCCAGTCCTGTCCCTCGCACGAAAAAAAGGGTGATGAAACGCAGCAACAATCCATGTGTCCCGATTAGGTCAAGGATTAATCGATCCTACCGGTACATCGAAGGATGATCGAAGGTTGAAGCATTTGTTACAATGCAAAACAAACAAACATGCTTAACAGTGGAAGTGAAAGAAGGGAATAATATCGAAAACTCATCCTAAAAACAGAGAGATTTTGTAATTTTTGCCCAAAGACCCTTTCGGGTCGCATATTATTCTTTTCCTTATGATGTTTGCGGTTTTGACGCTTTTTTCGTTTTTTGGACGATAATCGCTTACGTCAGACAAAAATTTCAATGGGTGACACTCAAAACGCTCGTTGTCAAAGCTCAGAAAGGGAAGAAAAAAAGAGCATCACTCCCCTTTGCTGATTGTGTCAACTTTAGAGGCTTCTCATGCATATATATATACAAAGTTTGCTGATTTGTTTAGCTGAAGTACGCGGTCATATGTTTACTTTACCATTGGCAACGCTGCAAAGACGCTGCCATAGTTACTTGAGCAATACAATACCGATGTTCGAGTTGTTCAAGTGTTCGTGAACCGGTTAGCGACGGCAAAAACAGAAGACAACACAGAAGCAAGAAGCATTTTAAGAATATTGTTTTCTAAAGCATTATGATGTAAGTATGTTCCCCGGTTTCCCATACCAAGAAGCGTAGTATAAGAGGTAATGAGTCACCTCTTGGAAAGCAAGAACGAGAAACTTGTCCTTCCAATTGGTATGAAAGTATCGCGGGGATCGTACAACTTTTTCTTGCGTTAAACGTGCCACAAATGGCAAACCACTCTTAACATTAACTTCCGAGACAAAGTTTTGTTAGGTATTTTCGATTTTTCTTTTGCACAGACAAAAACGCACTTAAAAACGTGACCCTAAGTTCAACTCTGGAAAAGCTCGTTTATATCATTTGCTCTGTTGACGATTTTAGCTCTTCCTTCACCATGCTTTACATCAACAGTATGCAGTAGTGAGCTCATTGTGTGCATTGTTGATCGCTGCAATTGCACTCAGACACACAGCTGTTACCGTTGGGGGTGGCTTTTCCGCACAGCCCGGGGAGAATCATCATCAACAAAACGTCCCATGAGAGTGCAGCAGCATCATCGCACGCAATCAATTGTTATAAGGTCGTTGCTTCGTTGAAGGAGGGAAGGGTTTCAGCTCGATCAAAACTGTGCAGTGGAAGGTTTGTTTTTTGTTTTGTTTTGTTTTGTTCATAGCTAATTATGGAGTTCGATTAAGTTTCCTGCTTCCGTGTCGGGCGGGGAAAATAGTTCGCAAAGCGAAAGAAATAACATGATTAACGACAACGGACAGTTATGGTTCCTCCATCCTATATCCACCATTGCAGCATAAATGCATTGTGTCGATTCATCTTTTTCTGCTCCAAGTGCAATATTCCATTGTGCCCTGTGTCAACACAGACGGAAGGAAGGAAAAAAAGTAAACAAACACAGACGCAACAAACGAACACCGGGCGGTCGAGGATGAAACGGTTTCATAAGTGCAACAGAACAGTTTGCTGTTATCCCGTTTTTCCTCCATGTAGTTAGCTCATTTAGTTTGCACACCTTTTTTTCAGTACGTTTTTGTTGACCTTCTTGTCTGCTGCGAGTACGCCACATAGTGGTTCATAGAAAATGGAAAAGTATGGTTGGTAAACTCATGCGAGTACAACCAACAAATAGAACAACATTAAGTATTATTGAGTAACAAAGGAGGCAATATGAAGCATAATATAAAATATCAACAACTATTGTAAGCAGGAATACTTATGAAAAGCAATTCTAAGTGCAATGTAAAGGTTCGTCTCTGTTGTCTCGTTGAAGTCTTTCGTTCAATTCTCACATAAAGGTCTCGCAGTACTCTCCGGCGGTACTTTCGCTAGTTCAATATTGCATTTTTAATTCCTCTGTACAAACAGTGGCACAAAACGTACGCTGTAAGCACCCTAATACCGTTGTTGTTTACGATCGGAACTTCATCCCTTCCGTTTGTCAACGCGTCTTTCTCGTCATTTCCCGTTCCTTTGACAGTATGGCTTGTTGTAAAACAAAATAAAAACAACATGAAGGGAAGTGGGAAACCCTTATAAATTTTCATCACATCCCGCGGGCAAAGAGAAACACGACACCCGGGACGAAATCGCTGAACCGGGTATAACATCCATCGCGCCGTGATGGTGATGCGATCGTAATTCGTTGGGGAGACACATGCACAGAGCACAACTTTAAAGTTGTTTTTGTCTTGCTCTTTGAAAACTGAATGCACGTAAACCTTTCTCACTCTTTCGCTTCACGTTTGGTATTGAGAAGAGAGCGTCCCGATAGTTCGCGAGAGAATTGATCGAGAGTTGGTTTAAGCGGCTTAGAGAGACAGACAGCGTTACGTTCCAACTCCCTGCCGGTAACGTTTTTCGCTCCGTAACGCGGCGTTGCGTTTAGTTCGACTTTACGTACGCCACCGTACAGACCGAAAACACGAACCCTCCGTATATACCGTGCACAGCACCTACGTTCGCGCGCGTGGTCGCTCGTTTCGCGGTTTTTTTTTTGTTTGTTTCGTTTATATTATTATTTTTTAATCTTCCGAGGACAACAACTTCGAGGACGGGCCTAGTGCACTGATTAGCTGGGTTGCTGCACATTTGCGACTAATTAATTTTGAACTGTTGCTGAATAGGACGCCGACGCACGACGCGCATTCCCGTTTGTGTTACCGTTTTCGTTGTGTTTGGAGAGGAAAATTTTTACCGAAAAACAAACAAAAAATTACATCGACTTTTCCGAAAAAAAAGGGGGAAACAAACCGAAACACATACACACTTCACCACTAGTAGTATTCCCGTTTTGCCAGTAGTGCGGTCGGTGTTTGCTATTGTTTCTAATTTAAATTTTCGATTGCGTGCCACATTGAAACCTGCAAGTATAATTTGTGCTTCGAACGCGTGTTTCACGTTTAAACGACACGTTTTTGTTGAACCTGGGCCTATGGTGTAAGGTCCACCGATTTCTCCCGGTGTAGGCAGAATGTGCTGAGCGTTTGATTCGGGAACGAAATCGGAACGAAAACATAAAACCGGTGAATTACAACCGTAGAGAGAAAGGTATACGTGTAATAATTGTGAGCGTGCGGTGCATCATCGAAAGTTGATAATTGGTGTGCGAGTTTGCGGTTTTTATTTCTTATTTTTTTGTTTCGATCTGATGCCATTCGGGGCCTGTAGCCCTTGATGGGGGCTTAGTTTTAGTGCGTGTACGAGTGTTCGTGTTGTTTCGAGTTTTTGTGTGTGTATGTGCTCCGAATGCCGGTGGAAAATTAGTGCATGAAGGTATGAGCGAATCGAAGGTGTCAAGTGATACACCCAATGTTTAAGTCATCGATTAAATGTCCTGCGGGGCAAGAAATAGGCATTGGATTAAGGTGTGGCAGTAATGAATAGAAAGCGCTTAAACAATGGTACAAAAGCATGTGGAAGGAAATGATGTGATTTACGCTGTAAATGTTGCATCCATACTTACGTTACGAAAAAAGCTCCATCCAACAACGGTTGCAGTGTGTTTTGCTGGAAATGTACAAAACCGCATCTGAACCAAAAGTGAGCTCGTGTCTGTGTGTGTGTGTATGTCTGTATACATTTCGAAAAGGTGTTCGCTGCCACACGTTAATATGAGCAATGTGGAAGAAAAAAGCTCCCTCGTTTTGAAGACCTCAAAACCTACACGCGCCCGCCTACAATCCGCTTAAATGCCCACCTTGCCTCAATGGCATTTGAATAATCAGTGCTGTGGCGGATAGAGAGAGATGTGTGTGCCAATGTGCATCCGCAATGAAACGCAACTTGTTGCAGCTGCTGCACTGATGAGCCGACCGCAGTTGCAGTGAGCGTGTGCTAGTTTATTTGCATCAAATTAACAACTGTGTGTACGTGTGTGTGTGATGTTGTGTGAGCCGAGTGAAGGGAAAAGTTGTTCAGTAGAAGAAGCAAAAAAATAATGAAGAAATAATGTGAAGCACAGAACGTCATCAGCTGGAAACAAATCAATCTCATAATGACACCTAACACAGCTAGAAAAGGGAAAAAGTAAATAGTGTAAACGCAGCTGGTAGTTGTGCTCTGGGAAATTCCTGCCAGCACAAGCACGGGTGTGGGTTAAATGGAAGAAAGGGAAAATTTTGCCAACGAGAAACGTGGCACCTTTTCGCGCCACATATCAGATGGAAGGCGTTTGACAGATTTTCTCGTGTAACGTATTCTGGTAGGGATAAAGCGGGCCTTCTCATGCCCTTTCCTCTGGGTGGGTAAAAAGTGACTTTGAAAAGGCAGCCGGAAAAGCAACAACTTCACTTGTCATCGTCAGCAACAACAACGCCGGCAAAGCGTCCAGCGCACGGAGAAAGCAAACCGACCGAAGTGCAGTTTTCAGCACAAACTGCACTGCACTGCGCATGGTGCACGGGCAAGCAGATTTGCTTTATTTTCCTACATTTAGGACAAAACGTACAAATCTTGCCGAATGTGCGCAAACAAGCGCCTACCCATTTCGTTGGGGGGGGTAAGTGAGAAAAAGACAATTCCCTTGGATCCCTGCCTTTGTCCAGGTTACTTCTGACAGGTTGAAGAAGCGACAGGCCTGAAACCGCACATTAGCACATTTATTTGGAACGTACCGTTTGTTTTATGTGCCCGTTTGTTTAACGTTGGAAATTTTTGCGTGTTGCCACTGTGTGCTGCCCTCGCCCAACTGTTTGTGTGTGCGTGTGTGTGCGTCAGTTAGCCTCGACTGAGAAACTTAAACGGGAGAAATGGACTTGTTTTTTTGGATGTCTTTTCCCGGTGCTTCCGCGCTTGAGATGACCTGAGCTGTTTTTGTGAGGTCTTTGTTGCCAAAACATGTTGCTTCGAAAGGGGTAAAAAAAAACAACGAAACTACACGAATGAGAGTTCGTTTAATGAGATCAGCTTTTTAACATTGTGTACAGATGTTTCAGTTGGTTTAAAATAACAGTTAATTAGTTATTCTTCCCGACACATGTTACACATAGCTGCATCAAACATTTATGGTTCTGTTTGAGTTTGATTTCTTTTGATCGAATTCAACACACATTCAAATGCCTGCTCGTTACGTGTCCACACCGATGAGCAGTGTAATTATTTGCCACTTGATTATCTGAGCTACCCAGAGGGTGAAGTCACGCTCCAACGTTTTCCATCCAGATATTCGGCCCATTATCCTGGGATGTTACTCCCCGTTTTTTTTTGCCATTCCTAGCTGAAACAGAGCATGAGCTTATGTTGACCCGCTTTCCAATGCGATAATGTATTCTAGTTCGTGTGCGTGCCGTGCATACGCTAAAGCGTCTCCTTTCTCCAATGAAGCACAGGGCAATGCTTCCATCGCAAGAAATCACGGTCATCAGAACAAACAATTCAATAAAGGAATAAGCCCTTGAAGCGTATCATAAGGCCGTAAGCTTCACATCAAGCTTGAAACGGCTCATTAAGTGTGCCTTAATGGGAAAATAATACTGTTTAGGGTTGGATGCGTTGTGAAAAAAAAACAACACATAATTGATTCTGGTGAGGATTTTTTTATTATCTCTCAATTTACGTCAATCGACAGCAAGTGTGTAAGAATTATATATTTTTAAAAAAATATTATTATTAATATCTATGTTTCTAACCTCATTGGCCGTTCGTTGCCGGAAGAAAGTGAATATTTCTTCTACTTTTTTGCACCATGATTAATGTGGTTTTTCCGCTTTCCATTCACCCGTGTGGTGGAATTAATGACTTAAGGAAACGCGAAGAAGAACGCGTCTCGTATGTCTTTGGTTTGTTTGTTCCGGTTCTGCAAACGTGCGGGTGCGATGATTCACGGCCGCCTCCAGAAATTCTACACCTGAAGCCACCTTCGACGAGAGAAAACCGTATCCCGGTCAGAGACCGGTTTTTTTTTGTTTTTTGCAGCAAGACATGACGCCATAAATCCTAAACCCAGCTGGCAGTTGTAGTAAAAGGATGTTGTGGTTTTGCTGTTTTGCTTGTTTGTGTGTGCAAGAAAATAAAAAAACACCTTCCTACAATGTTTTCATTTTGTAGCGACCCTGAATCCAGACGGGTGTCCCGGTTTGGTACCAATTTTTGTTTCCAATCTCTCCAATCATTCTTCCCGCACGGCGTAAAGTGAAACGCAAAAACACGTCTCGAACGTGTGATCTGCTCGCGCGATCGCATGATGTTTGCGTTGGTGCGCTTGTCCACACGCTCGTGTAACCTTAATCGCTGTGTTTCGTTTCGCAAAAGTCGCAAAAAAGGGACATAGTAAGAGGGGGCTAGCTCACCTTCGAAGGTGATCGGACACAGCGTCACACGGGTCTTTGAACTCTCCCTTGTAGCCCTACATCCGTGAAATGAAAATTATTCTGAGAGAAACGAGAGACTACTACGCTACGGCACTGTATCGTTCTCGCAGTGCCAGTCGAAACCGAAAAAGTAAACGATCATTGTTTACCAATAAGATACCCTATCGCACCCCAAGGAACAAAAAGGGTATTGGCGAACTCGATACTTCTCGAGAAGTTTCGCGCGGGATTTCCCTGTCTGAATCGCATCGAATGTGTGTCACGTGTGTTTTGCTGTGGGACTCATCTGACCTTATCGGGACGCCGGAACCTGATCGTCTTTGCTCAGTTGCTGTGCTTGTATCGTTGCCGCTGTTACTGCTGGCAGTCGGTAAGGGTGACGTAAACCCAATGGAAGTCACGGTGTTGTCGCACCGTGAACTGTTTACGCTTGCTTTCTAGCAGTGGGGCAACTTATTAGCTACGATGACTAATGACGTTTGTGCTCAGTCGCTTGTAAATGTTTATATAGGGTTCGACACGTAGCTGGAGATATTTGTAACGTGATGCTATTGAGAAGAAAATCTAATAGCGTTTATAGTAATCATACATTTGTATGTAGTCCCATTTGCATTTGGAGTAACCTATTTTTTCTCTGTTATACGTGTTTTGCAAACATTTTGCAAAAACAAATGATTTCAAATCCATTAAAATGCTTCAAAAGTTGCGTCTCTTCCACGAAGAACGGTCTCGATTGGGATCAATCGTTTGCCGGCCTCGGAAATCCCCACCGCCATTATATAGACATCATTGACATGTCTCACCGACTCAAGCACGCAACGGAACACCGTGATCAGAATAGGAAATCATCAGCAAACGATCGTTCCATGCGTGCGGAAGGTATATCCATACCAAAGAATGTACAATAAAATCACCAACAAACAAGCTATACGCACACGGTGCTGCCGGCTCATTTCGCACACGAACTTAATTATAACTGTCTTATTCCATCGTGCATTGTCTCCCGACATTGTGTGACTACCTATATGCATCACCAACTCGGCAGTACTTCCGGTATATGTGTATCAGTAAATTAGAGAACGTCAGCAGTACGTTTTACGGCGAGTAACATTACCGTTGAAAAGAATAACTTGATGTTTCTGGAAAGAATAATTTGAAAGAGATTTAAATCGAGGTTTCTGCTCTGTTTGATGAGTTTCGTAGAAGAAAAGTCGAAGAAGAAGAGTATCTTAATTCGATTTGATCAGATTAGCAAAATTACGGTTGACGACCGGGTAGAGCTATGTGATCGTTAGAGTTAATTAATGGTTGATTTACACTTGCTGGAACACACATTCGATTGTTAGTGCCATTTCAGCGATTTTTGTTATTTGTTAGCTGTTGAAAACAAATAATTTGGCAGACTTGGTACACTTCCTTTTAGTCATGAATTTTGGAGCTTTTTTTAACTGTAGCTGTGTTATAATGAACAGGAACTCTCTGGGTATTGATTTTTCTTCACGTAATACTATGTCGGTTTAATGTTTTTGTATTTTCTGATTAACTTGATCGAAATTGGATTGCATGTTTATGCTTCCTACGTCCATTAAACAATTCGATTTGAAGCAGCCCGAAGAAACACTGAAAAACTTTCCCTTTCATAAAAATCATTGATTATATATGAGTGCAGAAGAACAGGTACATAATGTTGATCTTTATTAATTTGTACTTTTTACGCCGGAACTTGATTATTTGGGACATTGTTTCGAAAAGATCCTATCTCGATCGTTTCGAACGGTCGGTAGCCCAAACCGTGAAATCAACAATCTCTCTTTGTTACAATCCCTTTTTTTCTCCCATCCTCCAGTAAGTGATCTTGACGATCACTAAGTGCAACTTAACTGCATCCGGTCCGGGTGATATATGTTACGCTAATGCGTTGCCCGTTAAGCGTCCAAAATCAGAAGACTCCAGCGGAGAGAGACAGAGTAATACAAGAGACGAACATCAATGGGGAAACCTCTTTGTCAAGTGTGGTGTTTCCTTCCTTTGATTATACTTTTTGGAACTCTGATTTTGTTACTCGTTGTTCGCGCTTAATGGTGGAAGGAAGCTGGCCGAAAAGAGGGCTGCTACTTTCTTCCCTCTTTGAGGCGTTTTTCTCACTTTTACTCTTTTCCTGTGCCCGGTTCCGACTAACAACGCAAACGATCGTTCATTGGAGTTGGGAAGAAAGGTGAAGAAAAGTGGCATAATTTCTCATCATTCTCAAGCAACGCGGGCAACTACAAGCAAACGCCTGGCCGTCACTTTAGGAGGTACACTCCAACTGCACGACGAAGCAGCTTCCGCACGAGATTCGTAACACTCATCTCGCTTTTGTTCGGCTGCTGATGGTCCAAAACAGAAATTTCAATTAATCTGTCAAATCTAACCGCCTGACAAACCCGGCATCAACCGTGCTGTGTGCCGGATTCCTACCCCCATCCCAAACCGAAAGGCGAAAGTCGACATTTTTCGCTGGTACAGTTAGTTTATTTCACTTTCCTACCGACAAATAGTAGGCCCGATTAATCTTACCGAATGCTCGGTTGAGTTGTGGCGCTGAGAAATGGTGCTACGTTGAAACTAAATGACGTAGCACGCGTTTTGTATTGTCGTTTTGGTATAGAAACGAATCGTCATCAATTAATATTCCACCCCGAAGACAATCTTCTCTTAACTGGTTTTGGGACGAACAGGAGATGATAAATAATGTTGGCACGAGCAAAAGAAAGGGTCTGCGATATTATGTGTAATTAATATGCAATCTGAAATTTTTGGGTGCGATCGGGTTCGTTGTGCCAGGAATAACTTACCGTGCTGAATGAAATGAAGGGTTGTGTCTCCTAAGGGAATCAGATAAGCTTCACACCGTTTTAATGGATGATCCAAATGGACTAAACCAAGGTGTTATACCTCCCACGTGGGAAAAGATACACCAATCGCATCGTTTCATTAAAAATCGCCCACATTCTATGCCTTAAAATCGCCAGCATGGATCGAACAACATCTCAATGAACTTTCATTAAGCGACCTTGTGGGCATATCTACACAACTCGGAGCTGCAGGATGAGAAATGAAACCGAACACGCAAACCAGGTGACCTATATATCTACTTCGCCTTCGGGATCCCAGGAGTTCAACAGATAAAGCTCCCGATTCCATTTCCAACCGAACCAACCGGCGAAAGTGGCGTCCGATTCCGGTTCTATGTTGAAGGGAATGCACGCGCCCGCGCGCGCATGGCATGGAGAATCTTCCAGCACCAGCTAATGCATTCCGTACGCTAGTGTGACCAGATGTGCATCCCACCAGGCACGCTTGTGCGCTACCCTGAACTAGAACCAGATTTGCGCCGAGTGGGACGTCCCACTTTCGGGACCAAGTCGTCATGGACATGGCTGTGAGCGAGTCATACCATGTGGAAGTTGTAACTACACATCTCCAGGTGCCAGTTGTTTACTCAAATTGTCTAAAGAGAGTGGAAGATCAAGAGTGAGAATGCGAGAGAGCGAGAAAGAGAGAGATCCAGTATATTCCCATCGAGACGATAGGACACAAAAATAGACACAAGTTAAGCGCACATCACGCGTTACCCTTTCATCTGGCCCTGACACAATCTCACTCACAATTGGTTTGAGTTGATGGATGATTGTTTTCAATTAGCTTAATCGAAACCACCATTTTTTTTTCTACGCCACCTTCTCAACCAGCTCCATGTCGTCATGGCGGCATCATCAGCAAACATCATCATCATCCCGTTTGATCACCCGGTGAATGTATAATTCGAACACGAAACCGACACAACAGTGTCGCGACACGCAATTCACTCAACCTTTCATTCTCTGGATCGCTACACGGAGGATCGTATTTCGGGATGGAAATCGCATTATTCCCTTAGGTATTATGCTACTAGCGATCATTTCCTGCTCGCTAACGTGTGGATAATTTAAATCCTCAACACATTTCCATTAGAGAGCGTGTCATTCTTTTTGCTCTTATTATTTTATTTATTTTTTCGCAACCCGTTCATCTGTCACGGTGGTAATTTTCGCGCTTTCTGGCAATGTAGCGATATTTACGACCTGGGAGCAATGCGAACCGGAATAAAAATATGTATCCGAACGGTGCACGTTGCATTCAGACAGCGAACTGTTCAAAATAAAGGGAACGGTTTTAGCGCCGGATCTGTAACGCTTTTATTAGTACCAGCTGCTGACGTAAGTGTACCGGCTTTCTCTGCGTCATATGTGATGGTGTCGTTTGTGGCTGTCAATTTCACACTGCAGCGATCGGTACCCGCAGACCAAGGGATCAGGGTTGAATTGGATAAATTGAGTCGTAAAGCAGCCGGAACATTTCGAATAAAAAAACATTGTTTTAATACAAATCCGTTTCGTTCTACTGCTCAGCAAGCCGTTGTTCTGAAATAGGTTTGGATAAAATCTATCAAGGGATGTCTAGCTATAATTCAGAACCCTTTTTATTTTATACGTTATACGGTTCTAACGAATCTAGAAATACCATAACTTTCATCCATATACAAGCAGCAATTACGACTGCAACTCTAAAGAAAGGCCCCTCATAATGATACATTTGATTACCCTTTTCGTAATAAAGCTTAACCCAACATGCCATAAATTGAGGCATTATATGATGGATTGGGTTTAGCTGTTTACGAACAACTATCGTCCAGTCATACCCGGAACGGTTTCCTTTTTTCCTTCCAGAGGTGCGATATCTTCTTCTAAAAAGGGCCAAGTCATTTGAACGCCCGTTTTCACTTAATCCTGTTTCAAGCAACGATTGTTCACTTACGCAGAGTCGTTCTACCGATCGCCCTACACCTATTATCATTGCATGCATCGTTCTGCGTTTCATCTAACTACGTAAAATCGTGCATGTTTTACGTACTTACCTTGTACGTTTACTAAGAGAGAAATGACTTGATGAGTCATTCCAAACCGTTGCTGAAGCGTGCCACGCATCCGGTGCCAGACCCTTCACTAAATAAAAGCGAAAGAATGGGGCGAGTGCAAAGACTTCCTGTGTTGTGTGTGTTGGCTCCAGGAAAATTCTCTCCAACGAAACTGGACGCTTCATGGGTGAGTTTTATTTAACTTTCCGGACATGGTTGGTCGACCGTCGTATCCCGTTGGCCGTTTTTTTTTTGTTGTTGTTGCGGCAACAGTTCACCATCGGCTTCTCCATGCCGGAAGATCATTCGCTTCCTATTCCCGGGCTGGTGATAGACACGCGTCGTAAGCCATCCAGACGTATGGCAGTTCGGTTGGTTGATTGCGGCGAGCGTTTCACATGTGTGCGTGCGCCAAGCTGTACTCCGGAAGGGTCAAAGCAGCAGCTCATGCTTCTAGTTCCGCTCGCTGTGTTGTGCTCTATGTTCGAGTCTCTCGCTACATTGACGATAGCCTTATTTTGTGTGGCGTTAACACTGCTTAATTGCGAGTTCAGTCCGGTTGTTCGAGGTGCTTGGATGCTTATGGTGCCATGACCAGGAGTTACATGGTGGTGTGCACCCTCCTATCATCACGGTTATGAACTGCGGTTCGCTGCACCAAGTACGGTAATTAAGTATTATGGGAGTTTAATCTGCTTGTTTATGCATCCTCCCTAGAGATCCCGAGCCGTCCGCTAGGGTCCATGGCAGCTGTATGTTGTGACAGTCGACTTTGGTAACGTTAGGCCGGTTTCTATCACGCAACTTTAATCTTCTCATCTTCGCCCCCAAATAGAGTGACCAAAATTGGACAATATTTGTGTGTCGACCGCAAGCGCTCGCTCCTCGCCATGCCTTAAATGGGCCAAACTGATCGAAACATCATCCGATCTTGGAAATTTAAGCCGTTGGTCAGTCGAGGGTTGCGATGGTGTATTGTTTGGCGTGGAGATCGGCATAAAGTTGCATAACACACAAGACGCTTCGCATTGAATGGCCACCAGCTAAGGCAACGGACATTGCGATTGATTGTATTATTGTGTTTCTCGCCTTTTCGACACAGATGCCTTTTCAATGTAAAAGCCGGTTCGTTTTCATGCTACCGATACAGATGCATAGCACTGAGTTGATCTGTTTTTTTGTTTTATTTGGTCTGGTGTCTTCACGTAATATTTACCAAACGAATGATGCGAATATTGATCTTCGGCGCGAATTTGAAAGCTCCGGCATGTAAAGTCACATCGACAACGAGCTTCTTTGTTTTGACTGGTAGAGCTGAGCCGGGCATGAAGTGGCGGAAGATAATGATGTTAATGCTGATTGGCCGGCAAAGATGATGAGCCATTTCGTTTGCTACGTAGAGCAAAACAAACGGCAAACCAAACCGAAGAACGGTGATGATGTGAGCTAATGGAAAAATTAGATTAAAGGTGCTTCTTCACTTTTTCTTATAATCTTTTCCCAGTCACGTTGGCTGCGGTTTTGTGTGCTATGGTTGCATGATCAAGTGGGCCAGCATTTGTTGGCCATTGCCAGTAGGCCAATCGATCACCGCGCTGTTCCTACTGCACCAAAGCATAAGGGAGCGCACATGCAAAAATGCGATGTGCTTTGATTGATAATATTTTAAACTGAACGATGGTGTAATTTTCATAGCCACACGTTGCTTGTTGATACGATGCTTTTTAAACTGCATTTTTTCATACGATCGGGAGAAGGAGCAAAATCAAACATTAGCTGGTGCATAAACACGGCAATAAAGCGCACTAAAAGTAGGTGCTGATTAAGGGCTTCGTTTTTTTTCTCTCCTTGCCCTCTTACTTTACCAAACGCCCAGTCAATGCCCTTCCATGATGTGCACGCGTTGCCATGGCATTTGCTGGCAAATATATTCACGATCACACTCGGCATCTGCGATGTTCGGTAGCAAGTACGTGCGAGGTGAACCAGATCACCTTCGAATAACGTTAATGAAACGGCACGAATTCAATTTACATTTATGCGGTCGATGTCGCTTTGGTGTGGAGTTTGATGACTTTTGTTCTCATGGTAGCGTTGAAGGAATCTTTAGTGTTAAACACACATGAAAATATCTGCGGCTTTTCCAATCGCAGCCTGTGTATACGGTGGGATTAGTGTGCGGAAGCAACATTTGCGTGAGATTTCGCATGTGTTTCCGCACTGTAAGAGCTTTTGCATGTATAATGAGTTTTGATTGTAGTGAAAGACGATGAGTTCAAAGTTTATTTTATTGATGAAGCTGTGATAATGACTTGCTTTTCTCATGCCAAATGCATGAAGTATTCATATTATGAAATTACTACGTTTTTAAGCTATTTTGCGTGTCCATTCCTCTGTCAGAGTATTCAGGATAAATAGCAACAAAATTAATTGCGCAGAACGTCTCCAGAGTTCAATATCGTTCCACTTTTCCGTGATAGGCTGTGAGAAAAAATAAATGTTTGACATAACTTTGTTTTCAATGGCAGAGTTTTTCATCATTTGATAGTAAATTCTCTTAAAACTCGCTTATTTTGCGTAATTATTACACAAGGTTTATCTGTGTTGTAAAACTAGGGAGTACTAAACTGCCAAACATGACAAAGCTTTGCATGGGGAGACTTCCGCCTATTTATTCGGTGCTTTTATCAAACAATGGACCACCACATAACGACCAGTGGACACCAGGTACACATACATAAATGCATGCGCATCGGTCGGTCAGTATGCCACCCCAAATGGGACTGATTGCGTCAAACTTGGTTGGTCTACCACTTGATGCGTCCCACTCCATCTATGCTCTGACTGTCCTGACCAGCAGCGAAAACAAAGCAACATTAAGCGCACGGGTGTACTGAACGGATGGGCGAACATCAAACGCTCAAAGAGATGTGAGCGAAAACAAGAGAGAGAGAGAGAGAGATACACATAAAGAGAAGTAAGGTTGCTAATGCTCGATAGTAAAAATTAAAAACTGAGGTGTATGAGTAGAAGTTTGCTGTCGTATTGAAGTTTTCATCACAATGCAGCCCGGAATAAGGGGAATGGGTGTCAGGTTGGAGGTCAAGCGTGATGCATATAAATGCACCCATGTGTACGACACACACTGTTTCGGTAAGATGGCCACTGAGTCAGAGTAATGACGAATGGATTGTCTCGTAGCTGTAGCGCCGTAACGTTTCCGCTGCACGTGCATGTGGGAGGAACAGTCACATACATCCGATTTGACGTCTAATGAAGCATTTATATGCTGCAGGTAGTAGTACAATCATTCAAACAAACCCACAGACATACACACTCAGCAAGTAAACAGTAATCACTCGAATGTACTAAACCTCCACTGAGCGGATGCTCAGGTTTTTGTGCGCCTAGCTTTTTTGTAATAAATTTCATCGTGAACATTAACTCGCGAAACATAAATTCGTGTGGGTGACGGTACATAATATTGTCTTCATCAACCCATCCAAGATTGAGCGAGAAATGAAGCGCACTTCAAAGGCACGAAATACACACATGTGAATGTTTTTTGTGCAGAAAAACCTCGACGTGTGTCTTGTTTCCTTGTTTATAGCACAAAATGAAGTGAGGCAAATGCTTTCTTCAGCCAACATTTGCCACACCAAGTACCATGTGCTGCTGATTGTTGTGTAGGCGGTGTGCGACTTCATTGTCGTGTGCGGTTCAGAGAAGAAAAACAACATTACTGCTGAGCACCGTTTCCTTCTTTTGCATATGGACACGTTCCACGGAAGTGAAACTAATCAATCCCACACGTGTGCGGTGTTTTGCTGTACGTGTTTGTGCTTTTGGGAATCTACCATGCGGTTGAAATATGCAACGAGGAAGAGAAGAATGTTGCTTTAACGGTTGTGTAAGCTTTTTTTTTGCTGTGAGCATATTTCTTAACGCAAAATTTAAATATTTACGTTAAGTGTATGGTATAGATATATATTTCTTTGGAATTTTTCATCTAAAAGAAATTATCTTCCATGTCTTACGTGAGAATTTTTAATGTAATTAACAATATCTTTAAAATCACACTTCAAATCCTTCCGCAGGGCGTCACTAGATGCCACCTTTTGATGATACAGTACCCATGTTAAATTATGTGTCTTCACGCAGCTATTTGTTAAACAGGGTGTTGGACAGGTTTCATCATCATCCTGTCGATGTTGAATGGGATGTTTCTACATAGACCACCCCTCTTTCATCATCATTAGCATCGGCAGCAGTTTGATCATCGTGATCGTGTCACCATTATCACGATGCAACCCTTTTATGAGCATTATGCAAAATAATCATCACTTCCCAACCCATCTTTTCCACTCTTTGGTTATCTAAACATTAGCTTTTAGAAGGCTATGTGCACATGTGTAGATAGATGTATGTTCCGTTTCGTTTATAAATGCAACGGAAGAAAACAGAGGGATTACATGAGAAAAATTTTATCTAAAGAAAAAAAAACTTTTAGATATGACTAAACCAAACTCATGTCGCAGTGACCTCGATTTTAAGGAAGTAATCAGGAAAAAAAGCTTACAATCACGTTGTTTCCAATCGAATGTCATCAACACACTGTACGAGATTGCAGGTGGCGTTACATCGATTTAATCAAGCACGTTGCTACTGACTGGTAGGAGGAAAATGCTATCTGCAGCTGTCATTATGCTAGTCACGTTCTGTGGCGATAATTAAAATGTTGTACAGCTTAGATGCAACCGAAGCGCCATGGTGGGGTTACACCATTCCTTCAAAATGAGTAGGTTGCGAGAAAAAATCTTGCTAGCCAATCAAAAGACTTAAAGCGACGAACCCGCATAAGGTTTTAAGATGTATTTATTTTCTGTAATTCTTTCCATTTGTTTTCAACAACGATTACATTCATGTTACATGTATCTAATCCCGTTACAACACAAACTGTCGAAACTGTCACACCGTGTTAGTATTCAATTTATCACCAAAACCGCCAAAGTTTCAAAATATTCTCTCTCTGTCTGCATTAACCTTTTTTTCCAAAAAGGGGATTTTGGTGTCATTGTTCAGTGTGTTTCCAATTGTTATGCTAGTTGTTACTTTTATGGAAATATTCTCCCGCTCTTACGACTCTTCTGTCGTCACGTCGGGTAACGTCCATTTGTTCAGCATAATTATGAGACCGTCTCGTATTAAGTGAAATGTTGTCCCGCTAACATTGTTAACATAATTGACCCTACCGAAACAATCCGAAAGGGTGTGAAACGCTTTCATATTCAAGCAAACGGCTGAGGAGAAGGAATGAAATGAGCTGGTAACAATGGACAAATATATTTTGCCTTAGTTACGAAGAAGCTTAGCATTAACTAAAAATGCAATACGATTTAAACCCTTGAAGATTGAGAATTCATGGTGAGTGAATTCATGCGTTAAGAAGTAGCATGAATCGGATTTTTGGTATCAATCAATTTATAAATTTTTTCATTCCACCCTAACGAAACTTTACATCCATTCCTTCACTCATCAACCGTGTCCGGATGGACACCAGGCTGTCCGTCAGAACATTTGCTAGCGGAAAATTGCCGCAATTAGAGCAGAAAGTTGTCGGTTTGGGACATTTTTCTATACCCGTTCCGAGGGGTTTTTTTTCGAGTTTTTAATTTCTTTCTTCGGTAGCACGTGTAGCACCGCAACCGAATCCATTTCCTGTTTCAATACCGGGATTCACATGAAATGCTCCGTATCAAATCGTTGTCGAAGGCAGAAAGAAATGTACACCTCATCCCACCCATTCATTACACGCTTTCTTTCTGCCCAAATGTACCTTCCGGTGGCGCCCATATTGTACTCCGGAAGCAGCAGTTGTGTGTGTGAGTGTGTGCGTGTTGCATGCATGCGGTTGCTGCTAACCGATGACAACGAATCAGTTGTCTACGGGATTGTAATTATCTGCGCTTCGGTCGATCGTTAAATTGTCATCCATCAAATCGGGTTTCGCTGTTGCAATTAGATGTTTGTTGGTGTCTCCATGTTTCGGTATCCAGTCTCTTTCCGGTTCAAGCCAATCCAGAGCGTGATGGTAATTTGTTTTCAATTTAGTTGCCAAACCAGAAGTGGCTTAATTTAATTTCACCCTAACAGCATTAGCGATCGTTGAGCTAAGAGAATGGCTAATGTCTTTTGCTCGATCCAGGTAACCAGGCAATTCATTTTTATTTCTGCTAAATCATATCACTTTAAAGCGATTTGTTAACCGAAAAGTGAGCAAGCAAATGATTGGCTCTTATCGAAAATTACCCCCATTTGCGTTCGATTCCACCGTCAATAATTACTATTATCAAACCGACACACATTTTGACGGTTTACCCGTACGGTGAATGATATAACGCTACGGCTGCGCTTTCGCTAGCAGAAAGTACAAAAGTAAAAGCCATCAGCCGCAGAGCCCCATCCGCGATTGACTCTGCTTTTGGCGTGTAATGACAAAATAATTGAGATGTTTAGGCAGATCATTTGACGCGAGCTGTGATTGCGTATGTAGATCAGCTAATCCTTTCGCTTCGATATTTTCGCTTTTTTCGCTGGTTCGCTTAAGGTGGTGCAATTTAAACGGTGTTGTACACATGCAGGCTTAGCCAAAGTAGGCAAAACAGGAGTGATGTGATTTTCCTATTGACCATGGAACACAAACACGAGGTGTCTGGTGGAATTATTTTACCAGACGTGCCGAAGGGAACTTTCCATTTTCTTATACAACAACCACGCCGCTTGACTTTAAGTATCGCTATATAAGGGAGAAAGGGTAGCTTCTTCCCTTTGTTGACAGAGAAACAGGGCTGCCCAGTAGTGATTGTGTCAAGAGAAAAAGTTGGCATAACTTGCATCGGTTGTGTGTTGCCCATAAACAGAAAACATGCGAGTTATTGGGTTTGCAAAAAACATGTTCATAGAGCTCTACAAAATATCATGATAAAATGACTGTAACTTTCAATTGTTTTAACAGAAATAATATTCTTCCGTACTTGCTAAGCATGTTACACACATTTGTTTGTACACCTGTTGTTAAACATTGATGTAGTTTTTTATTGTCTTTAATTTATCGTTAATGGCATTTGTTTACAGTGTTGCCAAACTTAAAAATGTTTGGCACCTGGGACTCCCTGGTTTTATGTTGCTTAAATTGCTCTGCAAACATCACAAAAAAAAATCAACTTAAATTCGCGACAAACGCTTCACCCTTCAAAAAACAAACAAACACTTTTTTGTTCAATAAATTTGAGACAAGAAAAAACATTAACACACCGAACCGTAGAGCAAAAGCAAAAAAAAAATGTAATAAAAATCTTGTCACTGCCTTCAGCTGCACTCAAGTGAATCGAACGGAACGCGATCCGTTTTTGTTTTATTTTGCGTTTTTACTGCTTGACCTTCACCGTTGAAACAGGTTGCGTACCAAACTCCCCCGGAGACAAGCGAGCAACATCCGACACGATCCAACATTACTGCTGCGGCAAAACGCCGGAGCAACGCGTCAGCTGCTACAAAATTAGAATAATATTCCGATTTAAGTCGTAACGGAATGGCTACATTATGCTTATCTTCACCCTATCCATTTTGTGCTTTCCTTGTTACGATCTATGAAGGAAGTAAAACTTCTCGCTAAAGTCCTCCTACAGGAGATGTGCGGGCGAGAAGATGTTTGGGAGCGCAAATTAATTAAGAATGCAAAAGCTCATATTTATTAATGCACCTGTAAATATGGCTAGCGTTCGTGCTTGGAGGGATGGCACACCGAGCATGATGTTTAGGGTGTCAAACAGGGTCGTGCGTTGGATGATACAAATGTATGCAATTTGTGGTTGAATTCATTTGGTATAGAAGAAACAAAGATACCGCTCTTTGTCATTCTTGTTCACTATTGTAAATTTATTTCTTTACTTAAGTAATATGCACACATATTTGTGAGGTATTTTGTGAGCACGAAACAACAAACTCCACAATAGAAAACCTGAACCGTCGTGGTTACACATTGGAAAGCACAATAAAAACTGCATGTCAACGGTCACTGGAGATACCTTTTTCTCACGACAAATCACACTGCACGACACTTGCTTCCTCTCTTGCACTCTAGTTTCGTAGAAATTTGCATAATAACAGCGTACCTGTGCGAACTTTCCCTTTTTCACGACCAATCCAATCCGATCACGATGGATAGATTTGACCGCTAAAGTATGGCACGATGATGACTCCGTACCCACCCATGATTGAACCTTGCTCTAACCTTTTCGGTCTCGGCCATTTCTTGACACGGCGATGCGGGTTGTGAAAGAGAGAAGCGCAATTTGGCACGCATGATCGTGTGAACTTCACCGGTTGGAACTTTTCATCGCGTCGTGTTCAAAGTAAAAATCCTGCAAAAAATGACGAAACAATGAACCGTAGTACAACAAAACACACGAACGCACAAGGGAAAAGCATAGGAAATCAATTCAGTCCCGCGCTGTGCAGTCAACTTCCGGTTAGTGTGATCGGTCACAGTGTAGCTCCTGTCACTAGCTTCCTTTCATTTGCCAATTGGCCGACAATTTTTGGCAGGTTTCGATCCAATTCGTGATCGCTTTTGTGTTGTTCAAGCCAAAAAAATGCATCGCTGTACTTCAAAACTCTCACCAATATGGGAAGCACATAAAAAATAGTTGAAGTTTGCAACAACAACAAAAAAAAACCCAAACCAGACACTGCAAGCGGCACTGTTTTTCGCTTGTTCTGCATCTCTTTTACTTCTGCGCTTCTTCGCTCGCTTTAGCTTTGAGGGAGGCAAGACAGTCGTTCGCGCAAATTAATCAACCGCAGCTAACGAACCATTTTTGGCCGGTGGGAACGATTGGTCAATTATAAGTAATTGAGCCGGTGGTGGCGTGGAATAACTAAGACAGACAGGAGGAAAAGATCGCGCCGATATCATGTCGAAAAAGTAAGCTAGGATTCGTGCTGCATGCTCATCCAACGCTGTTGTGTGCTACCGATACCCGGACGGGTGATTGGCCCTTTAGCTGTGCGCTGCATATTTAGAGCAGAGGTGCAGTTGCAGTCGTTACGGTGCCAAAATACTCGCTCATTGACCCCCGGGAATGGTCACATGGGAGTGCGGTTCTGTGATTTACCGGACGTTTTGCGGTCATGCGAACGGAAATTTGCTTTGCTGAGAAAATGGTGCTGTTTTTTGTTTTTTTTTCGGTTAACTTTTGCTTTCCCACAGCGATTCATTGTCCCGAGAGGAAAAAGGAAATTGACCGCTTGTTAGTTGGTGCTTTTGTGGGCTCCTTACTTTGGTGAAGGAAGTTAACAGATGGTTTGCATATACACTCGTTTAATGTGCAGACATTTAATACCTTTCCTCTTCCTGAGCGAGAAGCATTTTAAAACCGAAATTATTGAATGCGAAATATTATTTTGGAATATTTCAATATCGTCTGTTTTAAATTTATGTACACCACCAAAATTGATTTGATTTTATCAAAATATGTGTTTGTTTGCTGTGACTGTGCACTTCCACTTCTCTCGCCAAGCATTGTCCTAAATATCGGCCATTCCTCAGCGATGGAATGCTGATGGTTACATCGAACAGTTTGTAACCCAGAAAGTGTATGCGTGCTTGCTGCTACAAAATAAACCATCGGTAGGCATTTTTATCATTCCTGTCCCACAATGCGCAATCGTTTGTTCGAATTTCGTTCGAGCACGCCACGTTTGCAGCAATAGGTACACCAAAGTAGTTCAATTACCGTCACGATTTCTTCCATTGTGCACGGCCGGTGTGCACCGGGCAGAGACCCAGCGAGACAGACATAACCTCAAAATTGTTACCGCTAAAATTCGCTACAAAACCGCTGGTTGGCCACCACTTGGTTCGACTAGTAACCGCACCCTGTTTGGGACACTGGGAAGCAAAGTCGTCTCTGTTTGACGTTGTAAATGATGTTCCCGTCCGAGTTTTCGACTGACCAGAAGTGAAGGTTGACTGCACGGGGGCCCCCTTTACGCACCATTGGGTTTTGAGTGCATGCAAAGTGGCGTTATGTGGTTGTCTGTTACGCAGGCAGAGAGAAGTTGCCGAGTGCCTTCTGTTTTTTGGTATTACTTTAAAGCATACGTTCGTTTGGCAGCAGTTTTGAGGTGATATCTTCAGTTTTTAGGTGATATAAACATATGCAAACATACTAAAAAAAAAAAAAACACTTGCAAAAAAATATTGTATTACCCATCACTTTTCGAACGTTTGTGCGCCGCTGGAACAGAACGAGTTGCAAATTAAATATACAACAGCAAGAGAGAAAAAAAAACCATACTCACCGAAACCTGTTCTATCATGGTCGCGATCTCCCATATGAATGTCCTGCGCGGGCGTACACGGTGGATTCATTTCGTCGCACCTTCAGCAGAGTACGACCGATTATTGGGACTTTGATTCCGTTTCGTGCCGAAAAACCCACATACGGGTGATGCTTACAAATCCCCGTTACTTTGGCTGTTGTTCCATGTATGGATGATCAACTGCCAACTAGCCCACCGGTAAAGACACGTTACAGTGGGATGGGTTGAATTTTGAAACTTGTTTGGATTGCACACAAAAACAACACACATTTTCTGGCAGCTTTGTGCCATGTTGGGAGCAGCGTGTTGAAGAATTAAAATCATTTGCCTTACAACATGCTCTTTCGATCGTTCGGAAGCTTTAGTTTGCTAATTGCAAAGAAAGTTAGTCATTAGAACGTTTCTCAGCTCCGTCTGATGAGCTTTGGAATTGGAAGAATGAAGAATCTGGCGAAGAGAAACGAACCACTCCGAGTCCCACGCACTCATCTGGCGGAAAGCAATAAAACGTTTGATTGGGAAAAGAACGAAGGAACAGTGCCCAAATGTACTATGGAGCTGTGGGCGTTCGATTGGGAGTGGACTAATTTTCGTAGAAACCCTTTCATACCTCCCTATTACCATTCAGAGACATCATGTGAAACAATATTTCAACGCATTAAAACACGCCTAAGGTTTTATTTTATCACAATCGTTTGATCGATGCGATGCCGTTCGGGTATGATGGGAGAACAAAATTACCTCCAATAAACGGCTTCCTACGCGACTAATTTCTCGGATGGCGCGCATCCGGGAATGGGATTGTCTTTTACATGGTTCTGGGAAGCTTACACTACCCACCCAAATTCCCAAACAGACGCTCATTGATTTGTAGGGTCTATGCGTTCATCTGTGGCTAGTTGCATGCGAACTTCCAGCTGGGTTCGTTTGTTAGCTGGCTCTTCAATTATGAGTTTTTTCATCTGAAATGCCTCTCTTTACGTTGCTTTTTGTACAAAATTATGCTTTTGTAACGAGCTACTGCTACAAACGATCATAACCATTCAGTAATGGTTGAACCCTTCAAAGATTGACCACAAAACCTTGAAAAGCTATTTGTACCATGGTAAACGATTTTCAACTCACCAAGGCCGAAATTGAAGGGTATAGTACGGCAGCTGTATCGATGCACAATTGCTCATTTAGGGAAATTGTGAGCATATACGCGGGTCGCTTTCACTGTGCGTGCGATGCGTGTTTAGACCGATCAGCCCTTTTTGAAGATCACGCACTCCCTTTTCGGCAGGTGGTAATATCCCTCTTTTTTTTCACTTTCCATTTTGTCCGAATAGAAAACAATAACCTTTTGCTTGGAAATTTTCAAACCATTTCCTTTAGCGTCGTGTGGTGATATTGGTTTTTTTTGTTGTTGTTAAATAAACCATTCTCCTCATAATCTACACACACGCATGCGCGCGCCCTCAAAGTGTCAACCGTTGGTGAAGAGGCAATTAAATAAGTACGATGTCTGCATGCCGTCGAACGGTGCGCAGGGTACGTCGACTTTCAACCATAGCTCTCCGTGGAAGTGGCACGGTTAACCACGTTTCCTGCTTAACGCTTGGCGTTTTGGGAACCGAGGAGGAATGTTTACTTACCCTGAAGGGCTCGTTGGGTGAAAATTGTACTACACCGGTGACGATTTGCGCATTGAAATGCATTCCATAAAATCGTTCCCCTTGCGACGCATAAATGGTTTGTCTGTGTATTTAGAGCCAGCACTGAGTGTGTGTGTGTGCACTGTTGCTTCAAGTGTTTCTTCCTCCTTACGTTCACACACATCTCCAGGAAAAAGCGTGTTCAACGCGTGTAGCTAGCAGCGCAAGCCTTAGTGTTTGGTCACACTTTCCCCTGCTTATGCTTGCTGGAAGCATCGTTCGCAACATATCGTGCCGAACGATGACCTTAACAGTCCGTCCGCGATATGTCATTTAATTAGCCGAACAGATCCAAACATCTGGAGAGAAAATGCACGAGAAGGTAGAAAATACATAATTTTATCGCCACAATTCGGACCGTGATGAGAAAAACTAAAATCCCGTGAGATCAAAAGCGCCGTACGCGTGCGGCATCAATCGCCAATCAATCATCATTACGAGACGTGTATTGGACGGAATGGCAGAGGTGCTTCAATAATGGCGCTACACAATGAGCCGTCCTTTTTCATGTAAAAACTTTACGATAAACCCATCTAACACGCGCCAGCGTTATCATAAAACCGTCTCCCGTGATTTTTAGCTCCGATTGGTAATTATTGGAAATGTGCCTTGGCTGTATCGGAAAGAAAAGAAATCACTTTCGATTTCCTTCCTTTATGTTCATTGGTCCGCACGTTAGTCTGGCGTTTCGTAACAGGGATTAGTTTGAATCTCTCTAGTCTGGTGCTGTCCACCGGACGCACGAAACACAGGTCGTTTGATTAATTCTAGATGATTGTCATGACCAGCGTACGGTTCGACGAAGATGTGGGAGTAGTTTGAAAGATGTAGGTTTGACACTTTAGCTAATGCAACCGGTTCCATTTACCGAAACTGATCCAAATTTACTATGAGGAAGCAAACGTTGACACTACCCTGTTACGTAGTGGTGTTAGAAATATTTCAAACTTTTAAGCTTTGAATAGTACAGCGACAGGTTTTATTTGGATCAATTTGGTGACCGTGACAACCTTTAGTAATGGAAATGAAAAGTTTTACTTTTAAATATTACTCTTTCAAAAACAGATATTTTGCAGCAGGGGCATGATCGTTAGAGCCATCTGGGTGCAAAAAATAATATTCACTGGGATTAAAGTTTTACTCAACTCTTGTTTTGTTTGAATATTTTAAACTTTATAATCTATAAATATATCCATCTATTTCTTGATTTTCATTCGCCTTCCTTACATTTCATCATACAACACAATCTCTACACCGGTCTCGATGAGGTCTTTACGGTTGCAAACCGGCACCCGTAATTGTCCCCTTGAACTCTAAAGCCAGGCTTTAAAATTCATACCGCTTCTTGTCGTCGTTTGCCGAGTTCGTGGCGCGAGAGGTGCATCTTGCCTTATTGTGATGTGAGTGGGGTGATGGCTTTTCTCTAATGGATGGCGACTGTTGGTCGAATCGAAGCGCGTTGCATAATACTTTTGGATTATTAAACCTATCCGTGGGTGTCCTTCGACGGCAAATAATTTCCCATCACTGGGAGACATCACCATTGGACGTCGTGCTGTTTGCGAACAGCATCACGATTAAACAATCAGCTATCTAATGGGTGACGCGAGATCTACAGCGATTGAATTAAGCTTTAAGTGTTTACTTGAGTTCGCTTGTACGCTGCTGTGTCTATACTGGCCTTGTTGATTGTGTAGCAGTGTCCATTTTGACTGTGTGCATAGTAATTCGAATTCAATATTCCAAAGCGCAGCACTTCACTGAGAGTTTAATCCAACCGACAAACACGAAGCATTTATTTTACTGTAATTGCATCCCGTAACAAACCGTAACGCTGCTCCCTACCTGCGGTAATGCAATCGAGAGCTAAACGTAAATAAGGAAATTAGGTGTAGGAAGCTACCCTATAATCTTTCAATGCACTCAGACCAGAAGCAAAACACAAAAAAAAACACACACATTTATAAACAGTTTTCTCTGGCGCAATAGCAATGGCACGCAAGCGCCAGTAGATGCAGTTATTCTGCTGGAGAACAATAAACTTCTAGCGCTCGGTGTGAGCTACACAAAATGCACATACCACTGGCTAGCTTTCTGCATAAGTAGCATTTCATGCCCTGATTATCGCCACGTAGCAGCTGCACCAGCAGCACCTTTAGTGGTCCGTTATGACGATGTGTTGATTGTGAAATTAGCCCGCATTCGCACGTTCACCGCCACGCGCTTATTCTAATTGGACTAGAACGCCTTCTCAGTGCGTTGTTCGGTAGCTCTGGACTGCAATGCCTTTCTACGCAAATGTACGACTCACTTCACATCAGCTGTAGCACCGATTGGATATTGCGGAAAGTAATGATAACGCAACTTTGTACGAGAGAACGTTTAAAGTTGTGAATATTCAGCATTGTTAACCGGTGACTGACGGCTGCTTCCTACACAAGGAAGCAGAAGGTAGAAGTCACATTCCACGTCTCGTCAGGAAATATTTTTAGCACCACCCACCGGCTAGAAGGAACCGGGAAGCTGACGTCTTGTGCAGAAATTGGGCAGTTGATTTCTGCGAATAAATTCTTCAAACTGCCCACCACAATGCTGAAGAAAGATGAATGTTACAAAACTCATCGAAAGATGCTGGTCTGTGGTATTTATAATTATTCCAAGAGGTTAAGAATTCACGTCTTTTTCTCAGCGGCAATGGAACGGAATTGTTGAAAAAAAAAACGGAATCTCTTGTCCACCCGCGCTTGTTTGCTTGTGCTCAGGTCGTTTGCGTTAATGCACACACGAAATCAGTGGCTGCCTACGCAGCCACCAATTTTGAAGATTTAGGACGGTACTTTCAGTGTTTCGCATGTGTCGAGTTGAAGTTGATTGAGTCAGCAGCAAGAGTACCGACTTGATAGGTTTTCAAATGCGTCAGTGAGAAAGCAAAGGTGACGAACGTGCTCACAAATCATCACACAGTTTGAAGAACATTTCTTGAGCGGAAGGAATAATGCTGACTAGTGAATGTAGCAGTGTAATTAAGATGTTCATTTTAATTCACAGTGTTTTTCCACAACGAACAGTGCATATTAATGTGAAGTGACGATATAAAACGGACAGATACGACCGAACCAAGTGTATTCGAATGTAATAAACGAACTAAATATCTACCGATCAACCCGAATGATAGTGAAATTTCCGGATTGTCTAATCAACGAAAACTAACGACGAAATAGCGCGGTGGTCTTGTCGATTGTTTTCCAAATCTTTTGGAGAAAGTGAAACCAATGGTATCAAGCTGGTACAATTGCCATCTTCGGTGGTCGTCCAGCACGTGCGCTTTAGCGTGTTCAAGTCTGTAGAAAGACCGTAGATCCCTGCATTAACTCCCCGGGGTCAAGTACTGGACCCGTGCGCTCACACAGCACGTTCATTAGCTCGGGGCAGAGTTTGACGAACTTCCGGCGTGTTTTCGTGGCCACCCCTGACGATACACGCCACAAAACCCGCGCATTGGCGACGCTAGAGGGACCGCCCTAGTGCGGGACACATCCGCTTCTCGATCCCGGCAGAGCTGGAGAAGCTACCACGCCAAAAATCATGCTCGACTCCGAGCTGTACCCACGCGGCGGGGACACTCATCACGGGCAGCACGGACATCATCATCATCACCACCATCATCACCATCATTACAAGTCACCACACCACCGGCACTACCACTCGCCCTCACCCCACCACCATCATCAAGGGGTGGAGCGGGAACGAAAGTCGAGATCGTCACCACGCCATCACCACCTGCAGCAGAGTGATGGTGAGAAGCTGAAGTACCAGAATGCGTTCGGTGGTTCGGTGGGCAATATCGGAGGCTCATCCTCGTCGGAGAAATATCACAAGTACTTCCCGCACCATCTACTGTCGGGCGGTAGCGGTACCGGTGGCACTGGTGGTTACTTCGATCTGAGTGACAAACTGGACAGTTTGAATTTGGGTGGAAGCCGTGGTTCGGAAAAGAGCAGTCTTATTAGTGGGAGTGGAAGCAGCGCCCTTAGCGGTGGAGGTGATAGTAACAACAATCATCAGCACCACACATCCGGTTCGGCTAGTATCCTAAGCGATACGACAGCGGCTGGAAGTGGTAGTAATGCGAGTGGAGGAAGTAGTAAGAAGCGTACGATAGTACTGGTGGGTGATGGAAGAAGCCGAGTGAGGCGAGTTGTAAGGACGCAGACGAGACAGATCACTGTGGTGAGCTACTCGGGGCGCAAAAAGGAAACGGAAACACACACCAGCCATCACGCGACTATTGTCAGGTGAGATCCTGTGGATATTTTTTACAAAGTACTCCTCAATTCTTAGGTTATGGCCTACAAAGTGTTTCGCTCAAAGGTGGCTCAAGAGCACATGCAATATTTTAATGATATGAATTTTACTCATCCACTTGCTACCATATAATGAATGTCTGGGACAAGTAACAAATGTTTTAATATTAGACCAAGCGATCCAAGCATGTACCTTAATATTTTAAATGTGAACGGTTCAATTAACATTTTTGTTTATCGTTATATTTTCAGGTAATTTGAATTCTCGCTACAACTCTTGATGTTCTTGATCAACGATTAGGATAAGTACAAAGCTTTTGTGTATTTTCGCAATTTATACCTAAAAGTTACAACAGTCACACCACAATGTTATGTTTATAACTACGTTTGTGCAACGACATCGTTATCACGATCATAATTTACTGTTGCTTTAATTTGAGACAGCGAAAGTAGACACTGTTTATGCGTTATGCTTTATCGCAAAATAAATCTAATCCCCATTGGCAACAACAAATGGCTTTACATCATCGCTACTAGCCGCAAGATGAGAGTTGCATCGTTGAAGTACAACGAGCATAATTAGCATTTTTCTCAAGCTTCACAGCTTCCCGCTCGTATCTCATCAGCGGGTTGACAAGTTTTGTTTGCTTTTAATTTGTGAAACATAAAACAAACCTTCATGTAATTCTCGCAGATGCGGGGTGAAGAGTATGTAACAAGATGCAGAAAAAATATCATTAAATTCGTGGGAAAATTAATGCATAGCCTATCGCGTAACAGAAAGTGCAAGAGAGGCACACGGGGTGCGTCATGGATGTGTTGTTTTTTTAACTTTTTCATTAGCGCTGCTAATGTGGGAGAAAAAAGGGTTAAAAGGTAAGGTTGAATAAAGGAAACCCGGGATACTCAGATCAATGATAAATGTGAAGAGTAGTTCCCTTTTGACCAGCTTCCATTTTTTAGATCGGCGCATTTGTGTCGATTATGTAAATCGCCCAACCTACCGGTGCTTGTGCACAAGTGAGCTGGGCAGATTTACAAACGATTCGAATACAGGCGAAGCAAATTGGTAACCCGTGTAACCTCTTTTTTCTCGTCGTACAAAGCACACAGTTCAAAAGTGCAAACGCATGCGAGACAGTCATTGGAACACAAGCGATTTGAGATGTGTTTCAGGAGCTAGCTGGCCAGTGATGAGATCTTTGGAAGATTAGTTTCACCATTAGACACTATTAACTGCCCTTGTTGGATGGGAAACGCGTTTGTGTTGGGTCATCATTGCTAGAGATGCAACGACTGGCAGGTGTTGAAGGGAGGACGGTTTGTCATCAGCGTGAGAAATCGAATGCTTGCCGATCGAAGTCATCAACGCACCATCGTGGATGAAGGTGTTAAAGGGAGTTCTACCAACATCTTTATTAGATTTCGATGATGTTAGAAAACGATTGGTTTAGCGATGACCTTACCAGCTTGAGAAAGACTAACAACAGCTTCTTTGTAACCGTGCACTGACCCAAACAGCCAAGTAGAGCTAGCTAGAGAACCTATTGAAAGATATTTGATTTTTTTTTTAGTTTTTTTATGCTGCTCGCCAGCAAAACAAACAACACAGTCATAGTCCTTGAGAAACGAAGTAGAAACAAAAAAATATGTGAGCAATTAGAACAGCATACCACACAAAAAAGACCTCAAGAGAGTTTTTTTTTATTTGCGAGAGACGAGGTCTAGACGTACTTCTGAGAAGCAAAAGGTTGTGGTTGGTGAAAAATAAATCGATCCACGTCCGGAAGGCGTGTGGCATGACTATCGAATCCCAGAAAAATTTTACACGTTTTAGTTCACCTAACGTTCACGAGCTGACCTTTGCGATGGAGCTGAACCTGTTGTGCAGGAAACATTAACATACGTGCGGTTCGTTGTCGTTTGAGAATACTGGAGTATTTAATGTAACCTAATTCCCACACCATTGAGGGACTCTTAATGCTTGTTGTCATTGTACATGATCTTTGATTTCCAGATTGTAGCTAATTGCTTGGTTTGGGAGCCCGAATCGAGAAGTTACGCTTAGTTTTTGCTATGTTCAGTGATGCCGATAGATTACAATTAAAGTTGAACGGATTTGAACGGTTATGAAGTAGGTTAAAACACATATTGGAGAAAGAATTCATTTCGTAACTTGCCCCAGTCAACCTGACAGCAACGACGACAAGAACTCCAAAGGCCAAAGGAAGTCTTGTCCTAAAACCTGTGGCTATTATTTCCACCATTCGCTTCGACTTGATCGAATGAGCTACCAGCAACTGCAGTTGGTATCGGCAGGTACGTGTGTTTTGTAATAAAAACTTGGCCCCCTACGGACATTAGTGGTAGTGGAGTCGCTACCTTTCCAAAAGCGACTACTCCACCGAGAACTCGGATAGTTGCACGCTCTCCTCGAATTGCACCCGAAGTTCTACCCGCAGTGCTGCAGTGTGTTGCATTTGCGTGTAAAGTAACCAGCCCTTCTCAAAGCCGACTGCCTCCGTAATCGGCAACGTGGTGAAACCTGCGCTATAGCTCCCGGACACTAAAAATAACCAGTCATAAAATCTTACATTTCTCACGATCTCCCTCGTGCTCACCTTGATTTTGGGTGGGGATGAACGTGGTCGTAAAACCGATATGACGAGTGTACCAAGTTGTTACACTGGAACAAAAGCATCCATTGCAATGAATGCACCTCTCAACCGGTAATTCGAGTTTGAATGATGAATTTAAATCTACTGATTTATCATGTCTCTATTTATCTATTTTTTNTGGTGAAACCTGCGCTATAGCTCCCGGACACTAAAAATAACCAGTCATAAAATCTTACATTTCTCACGATCTCCCTCGTGCTCACCTTGATTTTGGGTGGGGATGAACGTGGTCGTAAAACCGATATGACGAGTGTACCAAGTTGTTACACTGGAACAAAAGCATCCATTGCAATGAATGCACCTCTCAACCGGTAATTCGAGTTTGAATGATGAATTTAAATCTACTGATTTGTCATGTCTCTATTTATCTATTTTTGACGTTCGAGAACTTCGCATATTATATATTTAGTTGCTGAAGATATGAAACGCCTTAGATTGATCTCTTCGTTTTATCGGTATACGCGTGGAAGTTTTATTAGCTTTAGCTTCCTGTGTCTATAACCATCACAACTCCAGGAGACTGTCCTGCGGCTACACATTAACAATGGACATAAACGTTCTTTATAATGTTTGGGCTCTTAATTCCTTGGAACTCCTCATTCATTCATCAACCACTAGCTATTTATCACTGCGTGTATCGCTGATTGTCCGAGAGCCAGCTTCCTTCTGGTGCTAGATCCACTGACGAATAGACCTCAATCCGCAGACACTCACGAACTTCGAGGTAACCGTAAAGGTCACACTAGAGGCAAACGTCTCCTAACCGGAATCGGGGAACGGAGGTTGTGTCAGTCTGGCAGTACACGCGCACGATCGAGAATTAATTATTGTTCCCCCGGTAGATTCCCTCACCTGACGAAGGACACGTTACCGCCCTAGAAATATGTGCGAGGTCCGTACCAACAACCACAGAACTAAACACTGTTAGAAGCTTATATTCGAGATCGAGAGGGAGAGCAACAAGACACCTTCTACGTGGAGGTGATGTATTATGAGTGGGTTCATGTAGCATGTCGGGTAGTTTTAACCAGTAAGTGTGGGATCTATCATACCGTGCATGTACTTCTAGCGTCAATCGGTAGATCTCCGGTAGGTACCGTGTTTCCAACGCGATCTTTCAAGTGTCAGTGTCGACGCTTGACAGTTTGGGGGTGGTGTAAAATGGTTTGTTTATACAGATTTGAGCTCTCAACTGAACTGAAGAAGGAGAACTGCAAACAGCTGGAGATGCATGGTCGAAAAAGCCAAGCCGTCCATCAGAATCGTAGTCAAACATCGATCGAACCTCCCAACACAATAGTTCACTGCCTTTTGCTATACATTCAAGATCGACAGAATAGTTTTGAATGGTTTTTCAAAGGCGTATACTGTATATCAAACTACGCTGGCAGCAAGTAAACTCGTTTCACTTTCGCTTTATTGATTGAACTATAAATTGCAGTGCTTGAAGATATAACCTAGTATCGTTCGACGGTTAACCGCTGGGGATGGAGTTGTGGATTAAGCAGTCTTTGTTAATAAGATATGTTAGTCCAGATTTCGTGTGTATGTTAACTCGTTCTGCCTTCCTCTCGAGACCTCTCGCCGTTCGGTACAATTTGCTTAAGAAACGTGAAAATTATCACGTCAAACCAATCGATATGTACATGGCGTACAAATAAACTCTCGTCCATGTCTTGCCGTAATGAACGCGAGCGTGACATTGACATTCACGCCTTTTATCAACAGTGAGCCTACCATTCCACCCAATGGTGGGGTATTGGGTTTGCTTGTAAAGAAAGAAGTAGGCAAAATCGTGAGCATCTCAAGCGTCTGATTGGGTTCTGGTTGTGAAAGGTGTGAAAGAGCTTGACGACACAAATGTATGGTGTACGAAGTTCATGGCGTGTGTGTCCTGATTGTTGGCGGTTACCTAGCGATAACCTTGCTTACTATGGCTGGTATTAACTACTGGAACGAAGGGCATGGTGATAAAGCATTCTACGGTCTGCAATTTTAAATGGCACTGGAAGGACGTCCAGTTGCAAACGATCAGGTCCCTTTCGACCCTGCACATAAACTCCACCTATATCATTATTTACGTTTGAATCGACGAAGTTAAAATTGTTCGAGAAGTTGAGCTCAAAAACCATAAGGACAGACTGTTATCGTGTTCGTAATGAAATCAGTCTGTAAAGAGTATTTTAAAATACCATTAAGCACAATAAGAGAGCTTCATAAGCCATTCACTTTTCACGTGAAGCAAAAATTCTGGTCTGCATTTTTTTACCATTGCTAATAAAAGGATTTATTTTGGTTGGCTTAATTAGCCTGCAGTCATTTAGCATATCTAGATGTTTTTGTTTTACTTTCATTACTGCTGTTTGCAACAGGTGTACCATGCAGAGGTCAAGTTTAGCGTCATTTTAAAATACACGTCCCTCAGCTAGAGCTTTTAAATTACGCAAAACTCGCGCTGTTCACTTTGCGCCATCGTCCATTCCAAAATATGAACGTCAACCAGCAAATTAGCCAAGGAAGATCGCCACAGCAGATGAGTGTACTGTAGCGAATTCAATTAAATCGACGCCTTTAAAAGGACAAGGGCGCTTCGTCCGAGCAGCGACAGTTTCCGAAATGGAACGATAGTGTTGCGCGTCGCCACAATCCATTAAGAAACGATAGTCACTTCCTCGGACGCTACCAAGTGCGCTTAGCTCGTCTAACCAGCTGCACGCGAGACGCAGCGCTCACATATTGACCGTTCGCGTGACTCATCCAACCGTGTGTTTGTACACTATCGAGGTAGGGTTTTGCTTGCTTGATTGTTTACCTTGAAGAAAGAAAAAGAAAAACACATCCAACCTTCCCTGCTGGTGCTGCAAAAGATGATGAAGATTCACAATGAGAACGTGTCGACATAAGTCAAGCGTGTACACGTTCCGACCGCAGCGCAATGGGAATTGCGGCGAACGTAACACTTACCATGTCGAGACACACGATACGAGACGGTCTTCAAACCGGACAACCGTTTGAGACAACCACAACAAAGCCAGCTTCATCGACGGTAACCGCAAGCATGGTAATGAGTTCATGTAGTGCGGGTTTTTCTTCTCCAGCTTTTCTATGTTCAAGCTTCTGCCGTTCTATGGCGATTTTTAAAATTCGTCGTGTGTTGAAAGGTGACGTGGGGATCTGTAAAAAACGAACTGTGTGTCTAATTTTGGCAATCAATACCGGTCATGATACAGGAAATGTTCCGGGTTTTGAGACATTGAACTCCTGTTCGATGTTACTTTAAACTATTCTTCATGGTACATTTCGGAGGTAATCGTTTGTTCTTACATTCAATTCTCTAGATTGCTAATTTTCAACTTTAAAAAACGTATGATGAACCATACATTTATCTACCGGCGAAATTACGTTAAGTAGTACCTTACTAAGAAGAATATTCACATAATAATTACTACTGCACGGCGTTGAAAGAGCTGAAGGAGCTTGCATAGATGATCTTAGCAACATAGCCTTCTCCAACGTTTCTGTGAATATATAGCATGAATTCCATCGTGCAGCAACGTTTACATTTAATTGGAAGGAAATTTGCTATCCTGCAAAGCACGTGTGAAAGTCTACCGCTGCCTTTATTAGCCACACTTAACGTAACCACGATGACGTCTACATTTCACCGACGTCAAGCATCTAATCGGTGCAGGTGCATCTGCACAATCCATCTTCTCTCCAACTGCTTGACCAACATACCCGGTTCGGGACGGCAGTGTTAGATATTTATTACAAACCATTCAAAGGATGAAACTGATGATGAACGTGCCGGTTATTATAAGGAAACGTAACGCGATTACGGTACACCGCCGGAGCTCATGCAGGTTCGTCGCTTAACCACTAATTTGGTGTCGATTTGCAAATGGCATTCTTCGGAAATGCGGCCTCCGAATGATGGTAATGCACCATCATTTGCATACCTCCGTGTGCCATGTTCGCTCTTTCCAACCGCGTACGATATCACGATCGTGACGATGAAATTCTGCCGCCTTCGATGCTTCGGGTGTTTGGGAATTTATTCAGTCCATAGCATCCACCAAGACGGAACCGGTAGCGATAATTCACACAGCTGAAATGATGAAGATCAACAGCGTGAAGTGATCTGTCAGTGACTGGTGGTGGATGTGTATGATAATGAAGTGTGCTCGCGNCCATCATTTGCATACCTCCGTGTGCCATGTTCGCTCTTTCCAACCGCGTACGATATCACGATCGTGACGATGAAATTCTGCCGCCTTCGATGCTTCGGGTGTTTGGGAATTTATTCAGTCCATAGCATCCACCAAGACGGAACCGGTAGCGATAATTCACACAGCTGAAATGATGAAGATCAACAGCGTGAAGTGATCTGTCAGTGACTGGTGGTGGATGTGTATGATAATGAAGTGTGCTCGCGCACAAAGCCACCACACTGCCGGCCTGGCGGCGTAGTGCTAATTGTATGCTTGGCCTAAATCGCTCTTTCTTTTCCCGCCTTTTGCTACCACTGCTTCCACCGTGCGCAAAGTAAGTAATTGTAGTGGTTTGAAGGTTATGCTAGTGGTGCGAAAAATTAGTGTTTCTTAAAAGCGCGTCTTCAGGTGATAATTGCTGCAGGAAAACTTGCTTCGCCCTGCAGGGAAGGGAAATAGATACATTCGCTGCTAAGGTTATGCAGAATAGTTGACTAAATTCTTGTCTCTTTCTCTACTTATCGTTGCAGGTATGTACGCAATGTGGGAAAAATCGAGCGTGAACCACCTGCAGCTGGTCCAAATAGGTAGACTTTCCCTTTTTCTAGTGACAGACAAATAACGGACGTTTGTCTAATGGTTCCCAGTTAACAGTCATAATTTTCCCATTAACAAAGCAATGATAAATGATAATTTTGGGCAACAATTTTTAACCGTCACATATTTCGTTTCATGCTGAATTTGACATTCAAATTTTGCCCTACTGCAAACGCCCATTCGGCCACAAACCGTTATCATTTGAACATAAACCTGCATAAACGGTTTGCCTTTTTTTTGCTATGGGAGGAGTTTGGAAGCGCTGACCAACTTCACGAGACATGTTTTGCTGAAATTTCACTTTCGATCAGCAACGAAAATGGGGTAGTTTCGCCTTCAGGGGCTCCCACTGAGATGGAATGCGCTTTAGCCGAAAGTGATCGAAATGAGACGGTGAACAAAAAAGCAAGGTGCATACTAATAAAATCCCGAAACGGAAGGTATGGCATCGTTTTTCTCTTTCCTTTGGTCTGAAAGATGAAGATCCACGCCTCTGATCATCCTTCTCCCTGGTGCAAGATTAAGATGGAGGAAACCCACCCCAATAAATATATTTATATGTATTGAAAAAAGTAGAAAATCGCAACAATTTTCCTGCCTTCATCCGGTGCGGAGAATAAATAGGTGGCGGTCGTTTGTTTTCTTTTTTCCATCCGTGTTTTTTTACATGCATTTGCAGCAACTGTTAGTAATGTCGAAAGCGAAACCAAAATTCAAACTGCAGGTGGAAGTAAAATTAGAAAAAAAACATCCAAAGTTGGATGAGCTTTGGTACAGAATTATGTTGAAAACGAAAACTCTCCCCCCTTTTTGGCATGTGTGTGTGTGTTTGTGTACATGTATGTGCTCGATGAGCCGAAGCCGACAAGCGGATCAACAGACGCGGACCTCCCCATACAACTCCCCACAGTTGTTGTGTTTTCTTTTCCCTTTTTAATCATGTTTTTGCTATGTTTCTAATGGATTCGGTTTAAGCTTTTGCTCATTTTCGTGTACCAATGCTTGCTCTTGGCGTACAAATTGATTTTTTCTTTACTTACTACTGCGCATCACCGTTCGCCTTGTGCCCTATGGGCGGATGGAACCCCACCGGATGGTGAGGAAGCTCAAAAAGACCGCCCATCCATCCGCAGCGTTAAAACATCACGATCATGCCCCGTGTAGTGAAAGAAAGTGAGCTATAAGCAGCGAAAGATTTGACTATAGAAAACAAACCCCCCCCCCTGTAAACTTGTTTACGTCTGACCGGTTGCGCCAAAATTTCCGACAGCATGACTTCGACGGCCGCTAAGCGAGGAACCTTTAAAAATGGATGAGGATCTACGGTTCGCCCCTTAGTTGGAAATAAACCTACTGCCCGACTGTAAACACACCGTCGTCACGCACGCAAACGAATGTTTCCCCGTGAAAAGCGTCAGGTTTTTCACTCGCAAACTGTTTTTTTTTTTCTATAGGTGTTTTTTTCTATTTCACAACAAGACATGATTTTTATTAATGCAGACTGAGGTCGTCCAGGAAGGTTAGATTCGATCGTTCACTGTTGAGCTTGAACCTTTGAATAAAAAAAAGTGTATAGCAGCAAGTGCAGAAGAAGCGCACGGTTTGTGCCAAAATTAAGGTCAAAAATGATGTGCTCAGGGTTGCAACCGATCGTGCAGGGCGAACGCAACGAAGGAAGACCAATTAGCCATGATTGATTTTACTTACCGTGCCGATGGATGTGAATTTTTGGCGAGAAGCATTCCGCGGTACATTCGTTACGTTTCCCGTCAGAAAATCTGAAGGTTCCTCACACACCACTCGCGGCCCGATCGTTGATTAGCGGATTTGCAGTGGAGCAAGCTATATCTTTACCAGCGGAAGTTGTGGTCCCGCGCTCGGTTTTAATGATCCATTCGAATGTTTTGGTTTTTTTCCCCCCTCCACTCACCAACTCAATGATGCTCAAATTATGCAGCCACATTCAAAGCGAGTGTTGGAAGATGGTAATCGAACGTAAGGTAGTCTTAAAGAAGCCGGACGAACTGCTCACTTTCGGTGGTGGTTTAATGGCAATCAAACATTTATCGATCGATTTTCATATGATGATATTCGATTTTCTCATCGAGGAAGTAACGTAAACGTGAAAACTCATGGTTAAACATTATCGGTGGAAGTATTGAACGAAGATGGACCTGAAAACGGTGTCTGTGTCTGTATGCTATGCGTAGTGATTTTAATGAGAGATTTGTTTTGAATCTGATAATGATGTGTTTTTACGTAATCGAAAAATTGGAATTCTATAAACGAAGATGATTACAAAATATCATCCAAATGAATTTAATTTAATTAGAAGCTCTTCATTCTAATTTACTTAGGCAACGGTATGGTGCTAACTGCTTCATGTGGAACCACGTTAAAACTTCACGTACACTTTTCCCAAACTGTAACTAGCCTTATCTAACGTCTAAGCGCCGTCACTTTATCGCACCAGATAGCATTGTGTGGTGCAAAAAAAGTGCCCCAAATACTTACCATTATGGTTTGTTTTCCTACCTTTTTTGTTTTGTTGCGCTCACAAAATGATGCAACCCACTTCGCGAGTGAGAAACATTGATTGTTCAAACTCAACCTTACGCAACTAAACGCTTCGGTCAACCGATCCCAGCTGGAGGAAGCATTTTTTCAAGTGAGAGTAATTTTCCGATTCACTGGAAAAGAGTTCGCTTCTCTGGCCTTTTCCGTTAGTTTTCTTCACCCACAACGATATGCAAATGATAGCTAAGCTTAATAAGCGTATGTTTGCAACCAGTCGGCCTACACTTTGGCATATTTCTGCATCTTTCTTCATCGGCAATTTTCCATCGTCTGATGAACCATGCCTGCCTGTAGCATCACAGCAAAACCAATCTTATCTGGCCTCTCTACTGCTCGTGCTGTCCGCGCGCGGAATGGTTAAATGGACAGGAAAGCGTTGCACCGAAACGAGGAAGGCAGCAAAGCATAAGTGTGCCATTTATGATATCATCGGAACGGAGGTGGAAAGGAAAAACAATTCACAAGCCTCTTGTGCGCCGGTGTGCCTCTTCCATCGGTTGCTGCTTTTATCTGGCCTTGTTTTCTTGTCTTATTGACGCCCCGGACATCATCGCCTCTTCTCATTTGCATCACGTCTGATGCACCGCTGCAGCGTGCATTATTCCATTGTGGGATTACCATGTGTAGTATGTATGTGTGAGTGTGTGCTACGCTCAGTTACGAAACAACCCTCTCGCTGTGCAGCAGTAAAGCTCACTACTGACACCGAATTGTGTCTTTGCGCTGTTGTGATTTCTTTTCGTTTTTCCCACCTTTCTTTGAATCCACGATTTAAACCTCTTTTTCTTAATTGAAGGCCTTTTTTTTGTTTAAATTTATGCCATATAGCCCGTTCCGGTTTACCTTCAATCGTCAAACATAGACCGGGCTGGGTGACAACAGAAAAGAAGTGTAAAATTTCTTCTTATTTTCGCGCTCCACTACCGTTGTCAGTCTTGACGTGCCTAGCCTTGTTGTTGGATATGTGTGATTTGACTTACTTCTAGTTAAAAGGACAATTGAATAGAATGCCGGGAGTTCTGCAAATATAAGCAACAACCTCTTAATGGAAAACGATTTCGCAATGAAATTATTGAAGGATTATTATTTTTTTAATTATTTCTTCTTCTCTTTAATACAAAGAAAATCGTTTACGGATATGGTACAAAGTTAAATAAAATGCAATAAATTTGAGGCCAAAACAATCGAAACAAAACAGGACAGCAAAAACTGAAAGTAAAACTTCACAACAGTTAAATAACCGGTACGGCGAAGGAAAGCTCCCAACCGGTTCTCTTAGGTCATGTTTGAAAGCTTTCGAACCGCGAAAGCTCAAACGATATGTTTCGCTTCGCACTGTCACCGTGTAGATGGCGCTAGTAGCTTTTGAGAGAAACATTTATTTATCCTATTGCTTGGTGCATCTTCATTATAAAGCTTTCGATGAATGATTTTGCAGATAACAATTAATTTAAATTATTTTTTAAGTAAACCCTTAATTTACTTATTTATTTTAAATACAATATTGATCCAGTTTCCATGTTGCGAATATAAATTTCATTCAAACAATTTTGCTTCCCAAGTTTTGCGAATGATCGCGGCACAATCGATCTGCAGACTACGTTCCTCATTTAGGAAGTTTGCTCTGTCCATTTGCCACACAAGCGCACACCTGTCCCGTGTCCGGCATAGAAAAAGATCAGTTGCATCGGTTAATGCGTTTCCACACTTGGCGTAAGATGATCGTTAGAAAAGTGTTGCACTCACCTGCTGCTCAACATTCGCTCCGTCAAGATGGGAATCGTTCCAGCAAAAAAAGGGCAACCGAACCGAGGCATCATCCTCGTCATCACTGGTGATTGGACGTCATTAAACATAATTTGCAATGTTTGGTTCCCTTTGGGACGGTTGTTTTACCAGTGCATTTTCGCATCATTTCAATGCATTGGGATGGAATCGCACCGAATGTTCGAACGTTTCTGCCCGGTGGCGTGCAGTTTGAAGACGTGTGACACATGGTAAATCGGTCGCGAGCTGTCAATTTTGCCGTTTCGTCAACTTCCTAATACGTCATTTGCATAATTGATCGCGAAGGTTTGCCGTTGTTTGTCTGTGCGCGTGTTATGGTTAAGAGGCGTGCTATATTTGGTGTCAATTGATGACGTTAGGGATTGGGAAATGCGATTATTAAAAAGAGCCAGTTAAAAATAGTTCAATTCTCTAACTTTTATATAAAACATTTTCTATTTATAGAATTACTTTTAAAACCACTGCACAACTCTCGGTTCCTTTAAATACAAATCTCATCTCAGTAAGCCGCAAACTGCAGCGTCGTGTAGGGGAAAAGTTGTTAAAATAAGGACCATAAACTGTCCATCCTGGCACCTGGCACTTTTTTCGTTGTTTTGCTTTGCGTTTCATCTTCCAAAAAAGTGTGCCTTCGTTCTTCGGTTTCAGTAGACCGCATGTGGAGGAATTCTTCTATCGAGGGAATGGATTTTGTTTTTTTTTTGTGTGTGTTAAGAATCTTTTTTCGTTTCCGCATTTTCTTTCCATTCCGATACACTCCTACCGTTTCGTAGTTTTCTGTTTAGATGCTGTTTTATTATTGTTCTTCCGCTGACTTGCACCAGACCAGGCCAGAGTGCATCTGTAAAAGGACACAACCGGGACGGACCAAGCCAAAGGTCGTCCGGGCCATTGGGTTTTCTCGCCCGCATTACTTGACAGGTTCATCCTGAATAAGTAAGTAATATTCTTCACACTCGTTTTTCCTTCGCATTTGCTCCATCCTAACATCGCGAGTTGAAGCTCGAGGTGCTTTTCGGGCCTATGTTATGCCTCTCTGGACAAAAGTGGCAGCTGCAGTTTGTCCATCCCTGTTTTCATCCACGCAGTTTTATGCAGCCTATCTCAACTGCACCCACACCCGTTTGAGCTACATCAAATTTTGTGTGTGTACGCGCCTGATCGATTATATCTCGTTTATTTGGCATTTTTTGTCCATCCCATCCGACGACGGAACCGCACGATTGCTCAGCTTGATGCGTGTGAGATGCAATTAAAATAAAAAAAACTGAATCGTTTTTGACGCCATCCTTAGGCGCGGCTCCTAAACAGCAGATGGCAGCTGCTTGTTTTTTTTAAAATAATATCAACCTTTAAAAACGCTCTGGAAAAATCATCTAAATAGCGCTCCGTCATCACGTTGTTTAGGATCCACGTTTGAAAGCGGTATTCAGAATAGAATTAATTTCAGAGCACAGCATCACCACCGGAATCGCTACAATGGGGACACATTTGATACACCGCGCCGTAGTTGAAGAGCCACACCGCTTCCGTACGCGGCTTCATCGGTACAGAAGCTGCCGCTGTTGGCGCTGATTTAAACGTCCAGTAGTTCTCCGGAAATCCGGCTAGCGTTAGTTTTATTTAGTCCGAAACGATGCCGCATCGTGTGTTAATAGTTTGTGATCAATTAGTCACAGCTCAAATTGTCGGTAGATTTGTGATGAGGCTAGCGGGAGTTCCACTACGAACAGCGTCTACGAATTATTTATGTCGGTCACCGTCGGTAGGTTATATGCAAATGAAGCACGCAAATGGCGCGGGATGCTTTTAAACTGTCACCTTGTTTTTTTTTTTTTGGCTGCACAGATAATGGAACAAAAATGGAAGCAACGGTCATGTTGTGCGCTTGATTTATTATTTTAGAGGTGGGCTTAATAGTATGTGATACAATAAAATTCCATATTTATTTAATGGCCTCTTTTTAATGGATGTCTATCGTTACATCCATACACACCTTTTGCATATTGTTTCGCATCTAAATGGCAATCGAGCGATATTTAATTCGCACATACACAAGTGTAAAATAATGCTTAGTGTATCAATTAGCACTTTACTCCGTTACAATTTTCAGGTCAATGTCACCCAGGGAGAAGTATTCCTCACTTTAGTTGCTTATTTCGTCAGTTTGGAACTGGTGTCTCACCAGATGGTCGATTTTGGGTAACCGATTGTGCGATGTGCGGTAATTTGCATAACTCTTTCAAAATACGATAGATGCTCGAACTCCCCCGGAATATTGTTCGATGTAAATGAACGGCTCAAACCAAAATATGCGTATCAAATTTTGAAACACTCTGCTGGAGAATCCTTCCTATAGGTTCTGTCAAGCATGAACACGGTTTCACTGAGTGGCCCGGCTTAGAAAGGAAGCCATAAACTTGAATCCAGCAAGACCGTCCGTCACCTGGCGTAGCTTAAAAATATGAAATAACCCGCACCGGTCTCCCTTTTGTTTTTGTTTTTTTTTTGCTATCCTTAGGTCCCCCAAAAATCCTTTCGAGATAATCGTGACTGGAATCGGATTATGTTGCCAGCAAAAGATGGTTGTCTTTAACGTTGGTAAAACATGGTATACATCTTGGGCAGCCCCAAAGCAAAGCGCTACAAAAAAAAAGGATAAACGACGCATGAAAGAAGTCAGCTTTCGTTGGTCAAACGCTTCAGGTGACGCATCGCGAGTAATGGGGAAAGCCAAACATGTCCAAAACAAGTCGCCAAACATCTGCCCGTCTGGGGCGAGTCCTTGTTTTACTGCTGTCGATCGATGGTTGCCCAAAAGCGACACGACGATCGCTTACATAATTATCATTTTCTCCTTCGGAACGGCGAAGAGTGGTGGGAAGAAGCTTTTTTAATGAATACCCTACCAGCTCGTGGCTGCGAGGTAACTTTACTTTTGATTTCTTTCCCGCTGCGTGTACACCGATGTGCCGCGGCCAGGTGTTGCACGAACTGAACGTTGTTTTTTTTTTCGTGAAATGCATGGCACTGTGAACAACAACAAATAGCGATTCGGCGATGCATTTCTTTCGCTTCTCCCGTGGGAGGTTGTTATGAAGCGCATAATCAACGAAATCGAACGGTGAAAACGGTCCATGCCTCTTTTCGGTTGGTTGTACCATTTGTACTGAACGTTAAAAATAAAGCTGCACTACACTTTGTGAAACTTTCTTATCGTTTGTACTTCCACACAGTGCACAGTCGACATGCGCCGTTTTATCGCTGCTGGGATTGAAACGAAATCCACTGAGTAGCCAGCCACCGATGCAAAGAGCAGTTCTGGCTTTTGAAGCCCGGTTTTGCTTGGTTTTTTTCTTCGTATTCCCTTTTCGCGTGCCCTTTTTGCGCTGTGCGAGCATGCGAGATTGCATTTTGAATAGAGCTTTCGAGCGGCATCAGCAGCAGGTGCTCCAGCATCAAAACGCCGGTTCAGGTTTCGGTGGACTTTTGATTGCGGAGATTTCAACTAAAGTCTCCAATCGGAAGGTGCAGGTGCACCTTTTCTTCGGGGAAAGCACCACAAACGCGTGCATCCACTGTAAACAGATCGCAATTGGCTTTGAAGTGGTGGTTGTGAAGATTGCTTTACCTTTTTTAATACAGTTGAAAATGGCATGAACTCGTTTAATGTGTGTTTTTTTTTTCAGTAGTCTCCAGTTTTTTTTTTCTGGCGACAATATTGGGATTGCATTTGTCGCATCATTGTACAGCACATTTTAAAACCGATGCAAGCATCCAAATCCTTGACAATACAATCCATCATCAGAATCGGATTGTGATGAAGATGTTGTTGCATCCTGTTGAGTAACTATGTATACACCAAACTCCAGAACAGATTGTACCTCTCGCCACACGTGCACAACTTTGCCGTCTGCCGCCGCATGGTGAATAATAATCCGGAAGGATGAACTCAGACTGCTCGTCGAACATGGTGACAAAAGCCGCTTTTTGCATAAGCTCTACGTTTGTTTGCTTGCAGTTTTCTCCATGTTACAGTCTCTTTTTCTATGGAAAGGAAATTTAAACGAAATGTAAGGAAATCGGGCTTCATCGGCAGTAGCTTTACGGTTCTACTCGAATGAAGTTGTTTTGCGTATCTTTTATTCCACGGCTTGTACTGTTGTTTTTTTTGTGTTGAAAAAAAAGTTTGAGTTTATCAGAATCAAGTTTGTGAAATACTTTGCAATGATCTTTCTGCGACAAAAAGCAAGTGTATAAAATCGTAATATATGTTGATGTTTTGTTTGTTGTAGTTATGGGGTTTTTTGAACATATTCGATATGATTATTCAAGACATTTCGGAATTTAAAATCATTTTCTGCAATATTTCTTTTAAAGTTTTTTTTTATGACTAAAAACCTAAAATTTAGCTAAATAAATATGAGCTAAATACATATGATCAGCATGCACGCTAAAGAGGCAACAAAGTCGTAACACGTGGTAGTGCATTTGGTCTTTTTTTTAGAATTTTCTTCTCCAATCTCACCAAAGATACCATATTTTAAAGAACTCTTTCGGTGTGTCGAGTAACGAAAGGTTTTCGCTTTCGAAGAAGAACTATACATAAGGACAGAGCCCAAAAAAACTTACCCACACGCACTCAACAGCCCACGGCAGTCGGCCATGCTGCAAAGCTTCGCCTTCGGGTAAATGTAAAGCTATGAAACGTTCACAGCAACAGATGATCCCACCGGCAGCTGCTACCGATCGTTTTTTTTTCCTTTCTTTTCCGTATTCGAGTTTGCCTCTCGGAAGGCTTTCCTTCGTCTTCAAGATCATTCGTCCGTATCGTGTGTCCCCGAAGGCTTCGATCTGCAACGAGAGTACAGTTTTTACGACGTCCTCCAACATTCGGATTAACGCTTGTTTTGATTCCTTTGAACTAAAGTTTCACAAAATACTTCTATCTTCTGGTGACAGCAAGCACTCACAGCAAGTATCTTGTGAAGTGCGTGCAGTGCCATAAAGGTTTGGAACATGACGATGTTTGTATGCGATATGAGGCCTTGCTCTGGCGAGGACGTCTTCTGCCACGTGTTGCTGTTTCACTCTCGTCCTGTTTAAATATTGATCCCCGGGAACGCACGAGTCACGATCAAACAAATCTTCACTGGTGAGAAAACAGTCCATCACCATTTCGGATGGTAGCGGCGAACGCCTTTTGATATTCGAGAATCTCCAAATCGAAGAAAATCGTGTAAACTATACACCTCCTGCAAGTCACTACCAACAGTCAAATATAGCTCGCGGGTAGGAACGAATCGTGTGTCATGGAGCACTATCTAATAAGCATATCCTGTGCGTGTAACAGGGAAGCGTTAGATCTCCAATTATTTTTTTATTCCTTCAGTGCTTATTTCCAGAAACGAAAGACTAACCGCTCATTTACGGCAATACTTTGCCTGAAGTAAAACTAATGTCAGCACATGGAAGCTACCTGTTTATTCCGGCAGGACGATTGGTTAGGTTGTACTCAATAAAAAATCAATTAGCATTGGTTTTAATTCTGTTTTCATGGGAACTGGTGCAGCGGTTTACTTCCATATCACGAGTAAATATGCATTTTATTCTTATTTTACGAGTTGCATTCTAAAATGGATGCTTTCGTGTGTTTCTTTGAAGTTGGAACGATTGTTCTGGGTTTTTTTTTTGCTGATTCATCTTCTTTGTCATCATCTTTCGGGCTTTTTTTCTAATCCTTCTTAAACAAGCATAAAAAAGGAGAATCTAACATCTTTAACATATCTGCACTAATCTTCAAGCCTGACGGTTCATAAGCTGTTAGCAAAATACAAAAAAAGAATGGTTGATGCCTAGTTGCCAAGTCTCATGTCCCATAATTGAATCAATTTTCAATGGAAACCTTTTGCACATGGAAGCATAAAATTGTTCCATTGCGCTTGCTACAGGTAATGGTCGTAGATAGAAATATGTTTTGTACAAAAAAAAAAGGATCAATGCAAAGAGAAATCGACAATTTTCTTCGGGAGGCTACTCCCGCTACCTTCGACCTTCTATGACACCACAAAAGGGATACAGAGTGCCTATTATTGGTATTCTTTTTTTAAGAATAATACCAGCAAAGGTACCGAGAAAAGAGACCCACTGGCGAATGCATTTTAACGCCCGATTTGATCTGCTAGGCATCTTTCGCTGCAGATAGCATGAAGGTGAACGAAATTTTTGCTTCATTCCGTTTCACTTAGGAAAGAAGAAGCTGCTAGCGGAAAGCTACTGCTTAAACAAGCATGAAAGAGGTAGACTAAAGTGACGAAAAAGGACATCGTCTGGATTTGTTTGGTGCTTTTTGTAGGGATTCGTCAAATATTTGATCAATTCGAATTTTTTCCATCCAGTGTGTAGTACCGTCCCCGACTGGGAACTATCTCGAAAATACCGTACCACAATCAGATATTGAGTATTTCTCTTAATTTTTTGCTGAAGGTATCCTATACATTTTTTCATGAAATTTTCTCGTTTTGAGTCGGATTTTTTCTCTTTCTTTCTCTCTTGGATAAATGTCTCCACGGCACAGTGAATGTAAACAGTTTTTCGTTATAAATAACTCTCGGTGGAAAATGTTTCCTGACGTGCCCCATTGCGCTGTACTTGTCGCCATGGTTGTCTGTCAATAGTGTAAAATCTGGTACAAGTTTCCTTGTTTCCATGGACGCGCAGTGAACGTAAAAATGCCAGCTAGAAACACAAAAGCGTAACCCAGAAAAGCAACGTTTACCGATGTGTCGGTGGCAATAAATCGAATGACAAAAATTGTTTCCCTCTATAGTTTTTACACCACCATGTCGTTGTCCTTTTGATGCGAATCGCATGTCGATGTGATGCAATGGCGTCTGTGACGTGTATTGGAATGCAAATATTGACTCTCGGTGAAACCAATCGCTTCCAACCATTTCCGAGTAAACTTTAAAGAGAGAGTCGATGTAACATTTGATGTGCCGTGCAGGATGATGTGACATGGGGGAACTAAAACTTGACTTACTTTAACATGTTTCTTTTTGTTTTTAATTTGTATTAAAGTTTTTTAAGAACATGATGTATGGTTAAATTACTTCAAACATTGTTCTAAAAGTATAGTCCAATAAAAACGGTAGTCCAACAACGGTTGATTTTTGTTCGCTAAAAAGACACTTATTAAGTACATGCATCCTCCTCCTGAATGATGTTAGGTCATTTCAAATAATCCTTTCATATTTCAACCTTAAGGTTCAAGAAAAACTAGCAACATCTTCGTATTATTCTGGCGCTTTTTTCTTGTTTCGTTTTATTCACCAAACTAAGCGGTCGTTTTCCGGTTGATACACATATAGCCAGTTCGTCCTTTCGTAAAGGATAAACAGCACCAGCACACGGGTACGAGATTTTGGAACGCACATAAATTGCGATCGTAATAATTTATAAGATTTTACTGTCGGATCCTTTGATTTTGGATGCGCGATCCCTTTTTTTCTGCTTTCTCTCTGTACCGGTCGGCAAAGAAGAATAAGCAGCTATTTAATGTGCTCGTACGCGTACGTGATTCCGAGTTCATCCATGATCCGGTGGGTCTGTTATGAAGGTCGTTTGCCGGCAAAAATGATAGCACAGAGATATGTTCCCAGAGGAACAATCCTGCTCATCCGGTAGTAAGTATCGGACCGGCCAGCTACCGTGTGGATGTGTCCCTTTCATCCTTAAAGTGTATCCTTTGGATTTTTAAAGGGCATTGCGTAGCAACCCAGATCGAATCGTCTAAAACAAGAGGAGGAGTTGATATTTTCTTATCTTCCAAATCATGTTCCAAAAGGATACATTGGAAAGGATACATCGATATGGACTTCGATGTCTAAACTGTCGTCAGTTTCTGATCCTGTTCCGAACGAACGAAAGGCCACACACACGCTCGAAGCGAAGGATCTATTCCCACAACACAACCAGAGCCCAATCAAGCAGATACAATTAATTAGAAAATTTTATTGTTTTTCCTTCGTCCTGTACATCCGTTTTCACTCCCAGGAGACTTTCCAAGGGCTGTCCAAGGCTAGAAAAGGTTTTTATTCTGCATTTATTTTTCATCGATGAAACAAGTTCCCACCCGCTGAACACATGTTTTCCGTTACACTTTACCCTATGACTCGTCCTGCATCACTTTGTGCAGTTTCGTTCCATGTCCTTTGGACTGCAGGTTTTTCGCTTCCCTTCTACCCATTTGAAGACACACTGCTCGCTCTGGGAGGATGCAATGCTTCCGCCCTCACCGGACATGCTGTGACATTTTAATGGCAGGGGATTGGGCAGATCAAATTGCTCCTTTGCTTTGCATTCTTTCTGATGATTGTTTCTGGAGAAGCGCGTATGGGTGGCCAAAACAGGGGAGGAACCTGAAGCTGATTCCTTCCGGATGGAAAGTTCCTTTATGCAATTCTAAGCTTGTAGCATCAAAGCTAATATGAACTGCATATTTTCCTCCTGAATCCAGTGGACAGTAAGTTCCTGGATCTGGTTAGGATAAGAAAAGCAAAGAAATATTGTGTGCATCGAAACAAGTTCCTTTCGGTTTGCTAACATTCTTGGTACGCGTGTGTGGAAGAAAAAAGGGGAAAAAAGAAATTATTGCAAAAAAATAGAAAACGATGGTCACTTTTGGTTCGTACTATTTGGAGTTTTAGATCATTCTTTCATCCTGTTCATCCTGGCACACTCGGGGATTGGCTTAAAAACATAGGTTGCATCCGGTTATACTTTATACCCGTCCCAGTGGCGACTCCATACCATAGCCAAAGGGCATGATTAATTGTTGTTTGCTGCTGCAGTCGACATGCATTTGGAAGAACCAATAAAAAATTGAACGTAAACAACATAAAGTACGGCACACATAAAATATTGCGACGATGTGACGTCTGAAAAATTGATCGTCGTGTCTGGTCCATCGATGAGACAGGCACTTGCTTGCAGAATTTGTAGGATGTGTTTTTCTGTAAAAAGACTCTTAAACGACCGAAAGCTGTGGAGAGTGGTTTTGCAGCTCTGTTTATCTCGAAGGTATAGAAATTCTGCTTTATCACGTGCATCATAAATTTGAATGTTGAATATTTAGGTAAGACATTCGCAGTACTTGCACGTATACTGTTTGCTGATTTTGAGGGATAGATTATCTCACCTTTCAATAATAAATCATGTGGAAAGGTTGATGTAAGTGAAATATTGCTCCATATTGGTGCTACCACTTTCATCACACCCTTAAGGCATCCATCAACACGCTGAATCATTAAAATCCATTATCTTTTCAAACTACTAGACGAGAAAAACCTTTGTTGTGATGCCTTATTTGCCTTGCTGCTTGTTTTGTGAGCACTAGTCTAGACATTTATTCGTATACCTACCAAGCAGGAATGTAACGGAAGGCACCATTCTCACCAGAGAAATTAGAAGTAAATTTGATATATTGACGTCCGATACCGAAACACAGTTGCCAGATAATTTCGGGAGCACACATTCACTCGTAGAATTAGCAAGAGTCGTCCTTCGGAAAGGTTCACTCTGATGGAAGGTAATTATCTTGTTTCGAGCTACAGCCATCATAGTTCCAACCACACGCATTTCCATCGAAACTCTACCGATGCTCGAGGAAGGTTGTCCTCCACTATTGGAACCCGGAATGATAATCGGAGATGTGTCGACGAATACGGGATACACACGCAAAGATCCCACCGTAATCTTCGTCTGCATCATCGTCATCTTCATCATCATTAACATCGCGCTGCTACATCGAATTTCGGGCTAATCGGATGCTTCCAGCAAGACCACCCAGATCGTGCACAGAGCTTTCGTTCCCGCTGTGCATTCGACCATCTACGAAGGCATGCATCACGTCTGCGTACATGGAAAGAGACTCCAAAGCATTAGCCCTTGGCCGGCGGTTTCGAGGTCGGGGATTTTTTTTCCTCTAGAATATCCCGCGTTAGGTTATGTAAACCAGACAAGAATCTATGATTCTGAAGTTTGTAGTTGAACATAAATCTTAACATCGCTCACTAAGAGTGCAGCAACCCGAGGTTTGGTTTGATCCCAAAACGATTGTCCAAAAAACAAGCAGTGGCACAAGTGTCCTCACTAGTTAAGATCGAAATGAAAATGCAAATTTTCACATGTTGTCTTTGCCGGCGACGATTGCGTTATGAAAATGTCAAGTGTTTCAGCGTGTCCCGCCAACCTTCTTCTGGCGGCAAAACAACAAATATTTGGATCCGCTGGACGACTATTTATGCATGCAAAAGACGTCCTGTGAGTTTCACCCCTATCACCAAATCGGTCGGACATCTTCAAAATGTCTGAAAAGGGACTGGTACAACAGAGCATGACGCCCGAGAGCAATTAGCCTCGACACAGGATCTCCGCTGGATGTCGTCCTTCGTCGGGATTGGAAAGCTGGGAATTTCCAGCATATTAGAATTCCTTATGCACAAACCATTTCGTTTGTATGTCCAATTTCGAACCCGCACAGTGCCACACAAATGCAGACAAATGCGCACTTCCGTTCAACACAGAGAAACCTTCAAACGGTAGGAAATGCAGTCTCCTTGTACACTGAACCTTGGTAGCAATTAGTGCCAGTATTATCTTGCCCTAGTCTGATGAGCGGACGAAGTGGAACTTTTGATGCACAAATGAACTTATCGAAATGCGATCAGAGGTGAGGTTAAATCGAGTCGAAAATTAATAGAACTGTACAAATTGGCAATTTTAGATTCTGACTGCACAACAGAGGAAAGTACCAAAAAGATACTCGGTAGCAGAAGATGTACGTTGGTCTTAAAGCGTATACTAACATGTTATTTTTGTTTGTTTCTTTTTAGGTATGCATCTACAAAGTGACTCTAATGGTGTTAGCAGCAATGCAACTACAGATAAATTTAAAGCGAGGAAGCGTTGGCGATCGCTCTTCGAATAGACGGAGGAACTGTTGTGGTTTAAATATTCTTCTTCAAATCTCATTTCGATTGAAACTTCAACCTTCTCAAAAGGGACAAAAAGAAGAAGTTCTTCTGAGCAGCTATACTTCATGTTGGAACCATTGCTACTCCAACATCCTGAAATCATCTTAAAGAACCGAAGGATCAAGGTTGAAATTTATCTCTTAATGACTGTCGCAATTAAAAGTAAAGAAAACGGAACTTGCCCTTCCCGAAGCAAGAATTCTCATTAATTTTCCGTAAGCCTCACATTCCAATGATCCCTGACGTCATTGTGGTCAGCTTTTGCACACAGTGCACTAGTAATGGTGGGGGCTGCTGTTTTATTTTGGAGCAAAAATAGTTTTTTCTATCATGGCCATAGCTATCAGCAGAACCATGCTGAAATACAGAGTGCGTGAAATAACATTTCACGTCATGCAGCACTACCAACCATCCATCTGTAACGATGGGTTGTGGAATTGAATTTTACTTTTAAGCCTCCCAGATTCATAGCGTCGCACGTAGCAACAGTCCTTTCGGCTGCTGCCAGCTAATGATAAGGCCATCCAATGCTACGCCTGTGCACTTTACAGTGGGCTCCATTTTTTTTTCTCGCTTTGCGTGTGACGCAAGCAAAAGTGGGCAGCTTCATATTCTATCGAACCGACTCCCCCAACCGTGATAAAAAAGTGGGGTTAAAACTTTTCCTGTTACTCATTCTCCAGCACGGTGCTGGTCGCGGATCAAATCCCTGCTGAACCGGGTGCTGCATAAAAATAACTTTAAACCATAAAAACAATTCTTGCTACTGTTGCGTTGCTGGACCGGGAAGGTCAGGACGTATGGTTGACTCGTTCGCATATCGTTCCGCTGGGGATGTACGTTTAATGGTGATGGAAAAAAGGAATCTATACCATTCGGAAAAGGGGCGTTATATTCCTCCCCATAATGTGCAAAGGGACGGAAAATACAGGGCAACAGTGTTTGGAGCGGGTGCTGCAGGCCTAAAGCACCGTCTGGCTCAGAATTTCAACTTAAGGCATTGAAAGTTATGTACGAATTTTGTGTTTACTTCCAAAAACTAAGTAAAGTTCCTCTTGTACTCTGTAAATAAATGGTCGCTTCCAATATTTTCCCCCATGTGGATGGATTAGGCAGCTACTGCTTGGCCACGAAGCGCATATCGATTCGTTCTGATTTGTACCATCTCAAACGAAGGCAGCAGCCGTGTGGGTCTCCCTTTTTAGCCACCTACATCCCTGCAGGGTGGATGCATAAAAATCCTACACGAACCCTGCGAGAAGGCAAACGGAAATGGCACCCTTATTTATTACTTTTCATATCGAAAAACGACAAATTAAAGCACTTGTATTGACGACGTCGTGAAGCAGGCCTGTCGATAGCAGAGAGCCTCTAGCCATAAGAAGGCCACACACAATCTTCCACCCTCCGGCGAAAGAAAACCGAAAAACAGTGGAAAACAGGGAAAGGTCTTTGACATTTTCCCTTAAAGGCCGAACTGCTTGATGTATTTTCACTTCATCGAATCAATAATACGCGCGGACAGGGCTCGCTGGATTCGTCGCTGTAGTATTACGAACGACTTTTTCCTACCGCCTTGGCAAAGAAAACATTGACTGTTTGCGTTGAAGAGCGGCAGGGAGTTTGCCAAAGAATCAGAGAGGATATGATTTGGCTATTGATTTTACGCTTTTCTTCTAGCTCTTGTTTACATCAGCTAAGACTTTTCTTTCTATATCTGAGGATAAGGCAGCAGCAAAACTGTTATTCCTTGCCAGAGATTGTTGATCCGTGACTTTTGCTTCTTAAAATACATCTTTTCCCGGTGCCGGAGCCAGTGATAACGAATCACTGAAAGCACCAAGCTACCCAAACAATCAAGATAAATAGAAGGTTTTGGTGTTTTGTGCGGGATAAATGATTTGTACTAATCCCGCAAGGCAAGATGGTGGAGCATTATCGTTTGCCGCGGGTTTGAATATTTCGTGATAAGTTACTACAAACCTTTTCATTCGTCCAAGCAAAAAAACTAAAAATGATTTGACACAAAATGTATTCATGTACAAAAAAGGAAGCTACATATTTAACCTGTAAAGGGTGCCCTTTTTGTGCATCAACCATGCTCCATTTGTTTGGTGGAAGCTTTGTGATGGTTAGAAAGCCCTACTTAGGCAACGAAATGACTTGCTAAAAAAAATACCACGTTTGCAGAACAATACGCGGATTCCGAACAGAAGATTGTACTACAGTACAATGTTGTGTCTATTTTTTTGTTGTTGCGGTGGATCACGTCGAAAATCATTAGAAATGTTACACTGCTGAATAGAGAAGTCTGTGCTATGTGCACAGTTACAATACGCTACAAAAGAAAATTCCGACTCCGGCTGGTTTTTGCTCCAGGGTGAATAACCTCAAAACATTCCCAGCATCCCCTTATATATATTTTCGCATAATTTGCCTCCCACCTTTCGAGTTGCCCGATGCCGTTCGCTCTACCTCCAATGCGCCATTTATTAGGCCCAACAATAATCGTCATTTTAGTCAGAATGTCTTTATGTTTTTCGGCACATTTCCATGAATGTGCTTATGATGGAGAACTCAGTCGAAGGAGCCAAACGTTCGCTAGGGGATGTGGGGGGGGGAGTATTCCTAAATGCGTCCTGCAACGCATGCCCGGCTAGGTAATGGCTTTAAGTAAAAGTCCTTTTTTTTTTGCTTGGTGGGGTTGGATGGTATAATATTCGTAAAAGAGAGGCTCCGATGTTCAGCATGCGGCGGGAAGTATGATTTGGTGGTATTGAGCCGTACGAATTCTATTAGGGAAACTCCATTTTCGGGTGTCGAACGAGACTACGTTTCCAGGGCGATTCACTGCACCATCACCCTTATTTTTCCTTCATCTTTCACCAGAAGGTTGACGTGTAGTCACTATCAGCAGCGAGAACCCGATACCTGGCGAAGAAAATTGCAGGAAAATTCATACTCCCTGCGTCTTGAACGTAAAGAAGTCGAAATGTATGCTTCCAATTGTGGGACGTAAACGGTAGAACCATCCTTTTTAACCCCGTGCTATTTATTGTTCACCGGTTTGCTGCTACCTGCACACCAGCAAGTAAATGGTCTCCAATAGGTGTGGTTTGGGCACAGTGGCAAAGCATACTATTCTGTCTGGAGCTGCCACGTGCACTGCGTCGTCGTCCAACGATCTTTCCTTGCTCCATAAGTGGTCGTATAATTTTGCATTTTAACCAAGAACTATATTTTCGTTATCTTGCTACCGCAAGGTTGATGCGAAGGTATTATAGCAACGAGCGCACGGTTTGCGATAAGGAGGACAACAGTGGAAGAAACTGTTAGAATCACAGTGGAACAGTAATGTCTCCTTTGTGTCCTATTCGTACAGCTTTGTCGGGCATTTGCTACTCCATCTCGGCACGTACCGTTGACAATCATTAAAGTCTTGTGTGATGACTTCAGAAACGTATCATGAATCTGACGTGTTTTATGGAGGGATGAAGGGTATATCGCGAAACAACGTCTTCCCGCTGCACCAGGACAGATGGATGGTTGATTTAAAAATCTGACGACAATCTGCAATATCTGTAGCGGGTCAGGTCATGCAATGTGCATTTAGCCACTCCTGTGCCCAAGGATGGTAGACAAGCAATTCTGCAGAAATGTGTAACTTGCACACACCCATTACGACGACATATTACCGAGCTCTGTACGCCCGGCCATCTGCACACCTCCATCACAGACTCATTTGCAAGTGTAATGATCCGTCCGTAAGGGTCATAACACGATCGGCACTAATCCAACTAAGAGGCAGAAACAATCCAGGCACTCGGTGCTCCGCCTTAAGCTTATTGGAAAAGTGCAAAGGCACGCAAAAGAAATGCTACCATTTTCGCGACGAGAACGTGTGTGTCCGGTTGGAATGGCTGGTGCCAAGCTACCATTAAGCCTAGCACACTTTGCCTCGCTAAATGTCTCCTAATGCATAATAACAAGTGTTTCGTGTGCAGCATGCTACACAATTTCTTGGCGGCTATACACCATTACTACTACTATTATGCTTCTTCTGCTGTTACGCAATATGCGGAATGGAGGCGTAATGTGTGTATTCTAGTGGAACGTTCCGCCGAGTACCCGTCGGACGTTAGCGGTTGATGGCTGTTTGGTTTCCTGTAGAAAAAGTGGATTTTTTTTTTGTGCACGAATAAAGTGTTAAGACAATTACAGGGCAGTTCCCTTTGCGACTGTATGAATGATTTTGTTTAGCACAGCGTTTTGCACTTACGAAAAATTGTTGATGGTGGAATTGTTTAATTCGATTTCATTTATTGATCAATTCTTTTTACGAATATACAAATTTGGCTAAAATCAAATTCCACGAATATTTGACTCTTCCTGCATTCATTATACGCTAGCGATGGATTGTATGCTATTTTTGTAGAGATGTTCGACACCTTACAGCTACGAAGAATCCTCAAGCATTACACTTTCATTCCCAACTTTTCCTTGCATTTACCGCAAGATCTTCCAAAAGTCTTTTTCTCCCCCCAAAAAAGCAGACATGAGTTCATTCTTTGTCTGGTGTTCGTTCCCTTTTTTTGCTCCTCTTTGGTGGAACATCAAGCATTGCTCGATGTTGCTTCTGCTGTTCCTGTTGATTTACGTGTGCACTCTCTCTTCCATTTATCTCTCTCTCTCGCGGTTTCGTTATTGCTCTCATCCCGTTCACAACAGAGTTTTTGCTACAGTGAAGTCTCACGCCGCAGTCTTCAACGCTACATAGAAGATAGTACAGAAAAAGATATTTATTTATTGTTTGAAATTTGCAGTTTACTTGCTTTTGTTAAAATTTATTTCATTTGCAACGTAACGGAATTATATATTTTTTTAAATTAATGCAAAAAATAGATTAAAACTAGTATAACATTTTACTTTTCACTTCAACTACACTACTAAATCTATGGAATAATGTAAAATTCTGATTAAACGGTCACATTGTAGTTTGTTTAAATGCCATTGGATGCAACTGCGAATCAAAGCAATGCGATATAAAACATCAAGAGACTCTACTGTAGTACTTCTTGCCTCTCTCTGTTTTTGTTTTCTACCCTATTTGTGATATCGCATAATGCTCACCATGTTGCCTTTATTACGCATTTCATCCTGTCTCCTTTTGTTGTCAGATTTGTTTGCAACAAAAAATGTTGAAAAAAAAAAATAACAAAAAGCATTTTGGAGTAAATCTGTTTTCTTTGACGCACACACTTGCTACTCACTCTTCAAAAACACAAAACACACGCACACGAACACGATTGTCCTGAATCGTCCTTATGGCGTTGCAAATTTCGCATTGGTATGCGAGAGAGCAGCGTTCGTCCTTGCGTAGTTTACGCGATGTTTTCATCGTCCATCCACGATGGTTTCCGTACCTGCTCTATCTCATTCGCTCGCTCGCTGGCTCTCTCTCTCTCTCTCTCGCTCTCGTACACACGCACAGATCCTTACCGAGTAGAGCGTATCGTACGCACACCAACGTACAGCAAACGCGTTCTCTGCGCTACGCTGTGGCCTGGCACACGCGAGACTTCTTGAACGCGAACCTTAAGTCAGAAAATAGCCGTCCGTCCGTGAAGACGCGCGTCAACGAGTCGTCTCTCCGGGAGGGTTTTGCTTCGTTCGATCCCCTTTGTGGCGTTACAGCACACAGAAAACCCGGTGCGCGAGTTCTTGTGCGTGTTTTTGCTTTTGCGAAGGATCGTAAAGTGTGAGCCAAGCGTGATTTTTCTTTCTGTTCTCGGTTGGAATTTTCGTCACTATTCGTCCCGTGCGTTGTCGATTGCCTGTTACGTGGTTAAGGGTGGAAATTTTGCTTGGAAAAGAAGGACCGTTGTTGCGTGGAAACGGGTGGAGAGCAAATTGTAACGATTAAATTCTACGATAAGGTTGCTCGAGCGTCGTAACCCGTCGTGTTTGTGTCCTGTTATGGTCGATTTTTTTTTGTGTGTTGTGTTGTGTGACGTATTCTGACGGCGTAAGCTCTGCCGGCCGCGGTGTGTATGGGCTCCAATAGTATCCTGATAGAAGAAGTTATATCGATCACGAAAAATAGAAAGAGCCAACCGGGAGTGTGTGCTAGAGAAAGATATCAGCAAAAGAGAGAGAGAGAGATAGAGTGAGAGAGAAAGGGTGCGTGTGTTTGTGTGTATAATGCCAACTGATTAGTTAACTTTCCGTGAATAGCGTATGAAATTTGCATAAAATAGTCATGAATTGTCGTGCGAGCTTTGTAATAGCTTACAATTAAAGCACACTACAAAGCGCAAAGTGAAAGCGACGGCAAGAAGAGAGCAAAAGCGGTGTTGTGTAATGTTGGCATAAGAATTATCGCAACCAATTGCGCCCTCAAAAAAGAAAAAGGCAGTGTCGGTTGCGTTCTGTGATAAATTAGCTGTGAAAAAAAGAACTCTACCGTATGCTCCTCCATCCTTTCGAGCCGAGTTTTTCCTTTGCTTATCGTCACGCAGCGGCAAAATTTCTTTAGGACACCGTGGATAAGCTGCTATAACAGATGAGCGAAGAAAGCTAAATCAGTGACGCGAAAAGCGAAAGCGCACTGATAACAAAAGCGCTTCAATTTAGCAAGCACACATACAAACACACGCACACACGCACACGTACACACATCCTCAGACAAATAGATTGAGTGTGTGGGAGGCGTCTGTGCGTCCCCCATCCACCACCCGAAGGCAGCATCATCGCGTACCCACGAGACACTCGTCAGCAACGGGCAGCGGCCGCCAACACCACCAGCGAGGAGATGTTACTATTTCAGATACTAAAGTATTGATTTTCATCTCCACCAACACATTTTTGCCATACAACCACCGAAATCCTGCCCACCCTTATCTTGCTACCCGCCCATATAAACAATTACGCACACAAGCACACAACAGCGCGAAAATGTGTTGTGCGCGCGCCATACAACGAGGGCACCGCACTTCGGTTGCGAAAAGGCTTCAATGGGAGGGAATGGCAGCAAATGTAATGCCTAGAATATCCTTTTCTGTTTTTTTTTGTGTGTACCATTTGCCACCTACTCATCACCTACCTACCGAAAGGGAAACTTGTGGTAAATGTGTGTGGCCCCCGGTGTATGTGCGCGCGCGCGCTTGTGTGTGCGTGTGTTGTTTGTTTGCGTAATGTTTAATATCTGCCCATGATCTCGGTTTATCATCGTAAAAAGGGATACGCGGGCGGGCAAGATTCGTTTAAGGATGTGTGGGACAATGTTTGAAAGCTTTGCTGTGTGAATTTTAGACATTGCTTTAATATTGTGTTACCGCGTGTGCTTGTGTGCGTTGGTACTTTAGATATTAGGTTGCATCTTTGTTTGTAATTGTGTGCCGGTTTTTTTTTTTGCTGTCGTACGTGCGTGCGTGTGTGTTATGTTTTTAGTTTGTTTAAATGCTTCTTTTTCAATGAACTTTTTTGTTTCATAAAGACTTTGTTTTGTTGTTTTGATTATTATTATTTGTTTGTTTGTATTGATTTTTTATGTTTTATGTTTAATTACAGTAGTATAGTTACAGCTATACGACTTACACGTTATTAAAAGACATTCCACAAGTGTGTGCGTTTCTGTTTGTTTGTTTTTTTTTGTGTGTGTGTGTTTTGTGTTGTTTTGCTGTGTTTGTTGCTTAAGTTTCAATCGACCAGAATGATCATTTGTATCTCAGGATTCATTATCGGTGGAAGGTAGTTACATTTTTCTTATGCTTTATTTTATATTTTTCTTCTGTTTTACACATCGTATTTTATGACTTCATAGACATAGAGTGGTGAAACTTGAAATATTAATCTACGCTTGGGTCAATATGCACTCGCTTCATGTTCGTTTTTGTTGCACGAAACCCTCTTCGACCCGTCATGCTCTTTCGACTGCCTAACGTTACCCATCCCTGTGCCTTCCTTTTCCGTCAAATTTTCACCTTTTCGCTCTGGTAGCTGAAACGGCACATTCGTTACTGCAGCCCTTCGTTGGTAATAATCCCTAAGCCCTAAAAAGATACAACGCCGTTCCCTGTCTGCTCTAACGCTGTACCACGCCACGATGGTTTTTGGGTGAGCTGCAGAAGTTCTGAACCATAGAATTAGTGCGCGTTACCCTTATGCGACGGACGCCCAGCCGATCGTGAAAATAGGCAACTAGAATGCGGATAATAAACATCGGGGTGTAATTTTTTAATGAATAAGGGACACACCGGTGCGCCTCGGGGTGTTGTTTTATGTTCAGCCACACACACACACACATAGAAACGCCGCCTCGCAGGACGAGAAACATTCTTGTTGGCATTTCCCATCGCGCTTTTAACGATTCTGTAGGAAATGAAAATACACAAAAAAGGTTTTACGCTTCGGGTCAAATAAATAAAGTTTTCATTCCGCTCTCCGCACGGCACAGTTTAAAGTTGCTTGTACGCGATCTCGAGACATCATACTCGAGTGGAAAGCCTTTGGGAAGCTTTATTGAATCTCACCTACGGCTGTATGCAAAAAAAAACACTGTACACGAGGAGAATCAACGAAACTCAATTTTCATAATTTTCCAGGCCACGAGACGCCTTCAGATATACAATTTTTTTTGCTAGCACCTGGAGGGTTTTAGTCTGTGTCCGACTTTAAGCAAATATGTCGCGTCACGGCAGCCCTATAATTCGTGCCTCCGGTAACCGGATGATGATGATGTTTCCCCCTTGCGGATGTACTTCCCATCCCAAAAAGAACCCATCATTTCACCAGGCACGGACACCGGAAACGAAATGTTTCGAGCCCTCGTGCTTCGCTAGCACAAAATCTACAAACCACATTCTCCCATCATTAATTCCGTTCTATTTGTTGTCGAAAAAAAAAACAGGGGAAGAAAATAACTCGGATAGCATATGGACACATTCCAACAATATTATGTTATGCAATCGCGTGTTTCTACGAAAGGAAGGAATGGCTACTTTGGAAGGTATTTTTGCCAATTTTTGCTAAAAATACAAACATATTCTTTACAAGGGATTCTTCCACGAAGCAAAGGTGATTCGCCTTATTTCAGGTGGCTTTGTTGGTTAGAAAAGGCTTTACCATAATAGATAAGAGAAATATTAAACCAAACATTAAAACACATTCCACAAACCCAAACTTCTCCAATATGGCGGCCGTCATGTTGTGACGCACTTATCGTTCGGTGTCGTCATTGTGCCCTTATTCTTCGTACAGCACACCCAACGCCGTCTACCGCGCGCGTGTCAAAGTTGGATGCTCATAAAATACGCCCCCAAACGTTGCTGGGAGGGAAGTGGGAAAGCTTCCTGACTTTGGTTGTAACACAGTCTGCAGCAGGAAATTCCCAAGCAAAATGCGAAATCACTCATGCTAACGCCAAATGGGGCGTCGCAGAACACGTAAAAAATACGAGTGACCGGTCGCAGTGGCGAAAAATCTCATAAATAAAATCCACCCATGACCACCGACCACATTCTAGTCATAAAAGAGCAGCCTCTATGTTGCTGTTGCTATAGTGTACACACCAACAAAAATTGAACTGTTTTCCACTCGGAAAGAGATATGATTTTTCCAAAGTACACAAATGCTTTATTTCTCCATGGAAGTGAGAAAGTTTCTGGCAATGTTGTTCCAATTTCCGTATGGCTGCATTTTGGTGCAAAATTACGAAACCTTTTGGCACTGTTGGCCATTTTTCTTGTATGAACGAAAACTGCTCTCTAAATAATACCACTCGGTGTAATTGGACGCGGTTCATGGCGTTTGCCTTCGGTGCCTCCGTGCGGAGCTGTCTTTTCGGGTGAATGATTAAACGCGCTTAAAGAACAAATCAACTCATCGCTGGGTTGAGTCACTCAGACACAGGGTATCGCGATGTGACCAGGTGGCGTTGTAGTTTCTGCGACCGACAGAGTCCGTCAACCTTCCGCCCGTGGCCCGAGAATAACGACCGCAAGAAGAAATTTCACACAACACCGCTGACACCGCTTCTTGACTTGGCTCATGTACCAGACTGTCCGGGTGTACCACCTATGGATGGAACGTACAAAAAGACGGAGCGTGTTGTACGTCTCCATGCGCTTGGTGCGGGAATACCCTTACGTGCAGGCTTAATAAAGCGAGAATGCCAGCGAAAGGGAAAATTATTTATTAATTCAAGCTTGGCTGATCAACTGGAAATGTTTCGTTTATCCGTTCACTGTGTGCGCTTTGTAAAAGGTTCTGGCTCCTGAAGAGCGAACGAAGTGTATCTCCATGTTTGGTGGTTTTCTTTGAACCCATTCCATCCTCATGCATCGGTGTACAGTTTGTGCCGTTGATGCTATATACCGAAAGAAAGGCCACGTCTGCTTCGCGTTCCGCTAGACACTAATGTTTGCATCATCAACTAAACTCTCCGTTCTCGGGTGCATCCGTAATCTGGTGAGCCTATTTTTAAGCTCCTGGTGCAGTTAGACTGCGCCCTAATTGCATCTACCGCGCTACTACTGAGGAATTTTATAACACACATCACACAGAACATGTGTTTCGTGTTTTCCGCCCAGCTCTGGTATGCTTTCCCTTATCGGGTGCCATGCCGCGGTGTGCGTTGTTGTTTTGTACTCGATTTTACCACCTCCAAGACACTGTTTTCGTCGTCCAGACGCATCCAACAGCGTTTTTTTTTAAACGTACTGAATCCATTTTCATCTCACCAGCCATGGGTAAAGTGGTGGCGTAAACATTTGGCGCTACTACGGAAAATGGGATATCTTCCTTTCCACTTAATTTTGACGCGACGCTCCGGGCCCGGTTTAAAGATGTCTGTCTTCGACGCTGTTTAGTGCGGATGGTCGGTTGTCTGGTGGTGTATTGTGATGAGGATCAGATTGCGATGTGGAGAACGAGAAACTCCAGGGAAGTGATGCAGTAGCAGCTGTTTCGCTTTGTTGCAATCTAGACCGTTCTCCGGAGGCATCCTTCCAGTCATCCGGACATATGGTCAACGAAAGATACGCAAGCTTCAGCAACCCAAACAATAACCGTGGCGGCCAGAGCGTCGCAGCAGGTAGTCCATCAACCGAAGCAGCTGAGATTCATCTGTTTGGCCGTTCCGTTTTTGGCCACATTCTTTGTGTTCTTTTTGGTTGTTGTGGTATAGATAGCTTTTCGTTCCTGGAAGGACTGCTAATGAACGGCACAATCTCCAAAGAAGCCTATCCTGCCATACTGGTCGCGCGTATGGCGCGTGGCCTCATCTCTTACTCATCCACCATGGACATGGTACGGCTTATCGAGACCGAATAGACATCATATCAGAAATTTGTTTGAAATATTTCTTTCACCGCGTGTGTGTGTGAAGACACTCGCGTCCACTATTTATCGATCGCCAGAGCCAAATGTGACTCGCGTACGTCATCACTCCGTAGCACCAACTATTCGGAAGTGTGAGACGAAATTTCATTTTCAGACCAACTTTTTGCTTCCTCTCTAGAGACGCACACAAAAGGGCAACAGTCCGGAAAAGTGCTTTGGTTGCTATGCAGTCAAGAGTTCCGTGCAAAGAAATGTCGGAATTCCCTACATCAAGCGGAAAACTTCGAAAGGGAAAAGATTTATCCACCGTCCAGGGTGCAAAGTTTTCGCCATCTCCGCACTAAAGCGGAAGCGATATCGATGGTACACTTTTGCTCGGTTGTCTTTCCGCAGCTCCAGTGGAACAGTTATAAGTTGTACGGGGTAAGGATTTCGGTTTGAAAACTTCTTCACTTGTTATGCGGACGGCAAAAGAATAAAAAAAGTTCCACAAAACAAAACTTTGTCCTTTTAAGGATTCCGGTGCGGCTTGGTACGTAGGAAGGTGTGAAGATGCTATCTTTCACACATGATTCCAATAAAAATGAACCGACAACTTTACGTATCGTCGCTGGGTATTTGGGAGATAAAATTTTACACAAATCGGACAACAAATACTTGGAGTTTTTCTATGTGCTTTCTGCGATGCTAAATGTCACTAGAGAATGTAATTTTTCTGCCAACTTTCTACCATTGACCGCATATTCTGATATCGATTTCATGTTTTTCTTAACGTTCGCTTTTCAGACGCTATTTCCCAACGCGTTCCAGAATAATCTAGTATTGCCACATGTTTTCTTGTAGATCAGAACGCAGCCATAACTTTTCTAGTTCCATGTTGTTTTTATTTTCTTTCACATCCCAACATTAAGGCAACGTTCGTTCGTGATGTTGCGTTTAAGTTGTATCCCCATCGCAATATGTCCGTCTTTATGTCTCTATCTATTGTGTTTTTCACCATACCTCAGCGTATTACAGTAGCATGTCAGTATTCACCACCTCTAAAACCTTCCCTATTTCCACGATCCAGTAACACACACGTCTTGTGACCACCGTCTTACCATTCTTACATTCAGTATCTTCTTAGCCAATCAGAAGCTGCTCCTGCATGGTCCAGATGTCCTTTTTCCCTGCGTCGGTAACACACGGGGGTCTGATTTAATTACCGGCTGCATTTGCAGCGCGTTTTCTGTCTGCGCTGCGTCTTGCGCATTTTCCACGCAATTTGCTGCAGATATAGATGCTCCGTAATACCTGTTTTCTGTCTTTACTGTTCCCCCGTCGTAGTTTCACTGCCCGTACCTTTTTTTTCGCAATAGCGGTACAGATCCGTAAAGGACCATGGGAAAAATTGCCCAAAGCTTTCCACAATTCCTTCGTCCTGCCCTCGATTCCATACCCCGACCATGTATTCCCGTGCGTATATATTGTATAGTGTGTGTGTGCGAAAATGAACCATCTGCTCTTTTTGCGAGCCTTTATGTCCACTGTTTGTTGCTTTTGTTGATTTCACCATCAGCAGGAACGTTTACCATTTTTACCTTTTTTTCTATTTTTGTGGTTTCACCACCATTTTTAATCACCTTTCTCTCTTTTTCTCTCGTTTCTTTTTTCGTTTTATTTTTTCTCTCTCTCTCTCTCTTTCTCTTTCTATGTGTATTCCTTCACATGTGTGATCCTCTGCTCGTCTTTCGCCTTCCTTCCGAAATCCGCATCCGTTCATGTGCGTTTGTGCGAGAGTAGTTTCCCACAAAAAATCGATCGCCCAGCGCAGATCTACTCCACACATCACCATCATCCGAGCAGTGGCGGCAGTGTTGCCAGCAACAATGGTTTGCTCGCTAGCGGCGGCAGCAGTAGCCTCGGTAGCAGCAGCCTGTGTGGAGTCGGCCCCGGTGGAGGATCGTACGTCTACGTGCACCAGCAGCAGCCCCAGCAGAACCATCAGCAATCAACGCAACACTATGTGTCACCGCAGCAGCTTACCTACCATCTGCATTCGGCGACTGGTGGCAGCACCACCGGCAACGGATACCATCACCATGGGTCGCACCAGAACATCGCTACGCCCACCCTGCACAAGAAGGGCTCCATCCGCAGCAATGGCGATGTGCTCAAGCGAACACGTGTGCAAAATGCGTAAGTATATATATATACATACACTCGATGTGATATTAGCCGATAAGTGGAACAATGGTACGCGCGAAGCGTTAAAAGCAAAGGGATTTTGACCGCAACGACATCTTATTTACAATTATGTCTCCACAAACACTCCACGTTATGGGCACTGCTGTCTGAGTGGGTTCTTAGCCCGGCAGCAGCAAAAAGCTTTTGTCCGCTCGTACGGTGATGCGTGCCCGGAACGTACATTTAACGAATTAAGATCTCGACCGGTTTTGATTAGTTTCACGAAACGACTTTATTAAATTACGCCACACCTTCAGGTGCATACACGGCGGGCGAACGGTTGGAATTGGAGCTCCAATCGAGGATTAGGTCATAATGAGGTCCTAATCCAATAGAATTTCCCTGCGTCGTCCGGTCCCGTACCGGGGGTTACGGAACGCTCCGGTTACGCAATCGTTCCATCGTCCGTAAGTTGAACGAGTGGTTTCGAAACTATCAAAAAGTTGGTGCTTTTTTTCGATTTCGCGCTTGATAAAAACGCACAGTTTCCGGTCACCAACAACGCGCCCTGATTTGCTCGATTTAGTCAACACATTTGATGAGTATCGCGTTGGCGCACACGTTGTACAGCGACATGAATTTGCTCTTCCAGCAAAGGACAAAAGCGAGGAAATGTGTACCTTTTTCCGCCCCTATAATGGTGTGGTACTTTCATTTTACCTTCCCCGAAATGTTTGCCGTTGTTTTTCGCTTCGATGTACATCACACACAACAATGGATATTAATTACGAGACATCATGCCAAACACACCAGAGCCCAGGGCGCGCAATAAAACCCCGTGAGGGTTGGTTGGCAGGTAACTATAGCCACGGTCTCAGCGTACCACAACAAAGCTTGGGACGCAAAGTAATTTATCGCAACACAAATGTTCAAGGTCTGCGCTACAGTATGGAGAGGGTACCATTGCGAAAAACTGTCGCCCAACTTATAACATGATCAATTGTTCCTTAACACAGGGCGCACGGGCCACCACATGCATGCGTTTGTTAGGGCACAATACAGAGAATGGCTTGTCATGGTCAGTTTCGTCTAAAATATGGGATCTTTTATTAGATCTCGGTACTACTAATCCATGTCAACCTTCTCATCCACATCACCGAAAACCAGCGTTCTTTTCAATCTTGCTTGAAGTTTTCAAGCATAGCTCTATAAACGCTTCGCTAGCATTTAAAAAAAAACCTCCAATTCTAGTGAATTCCAGTAAAATCTGTTTGGTGAACATATAACTCTTTTCCACGCTTCTCACGGTTGCCGTCGCCCGGCTGCTCTGGCGGTGTGGCCACACATGTAAACACAAGTGCGCTCGTGGTGATGTTGATAATGAAATGTATGTTGCTTTTTTTTTGTTTTCGTGTCATCACTATATCGCACGCCCCAATGCTCTTTGTTTTTGGACATGCAGCGAACGAGGAAAAAAAAAACAACAACTTCAAACAACTCTTTCCAGCGAAGTTGCTTTTGCCCAAATTGACAACAAACAGAACGCCGCAGCATGGTGGCAGCATGAGGGTAGAGTTCGAAGTTTTGGGGCCTGTTCAATTTTCGTTCGGAATATTCGAACGTGCCAGACTCGGTGCGCGATCCACATAACCGCGAGATGCACGCTCGCTCGAATGTGTGATAACAGGTCGCTCTGATTGCTGTTACTGTAGGGACCAAATCTTGCTCCGGTCGCTTCCGTGTGTGTGTGTTTTCGTGATGCGATGGCCGTCCCTGGCCAGACGGATGACAGATACTGGGATGTGGTTGTTTTCCAGACAGCAAGCAAAAACAATCACAGTGTACCTACGACATCGCTTCACACCACCAACAGTGCCGCGTGTGCGTGCGTGTCCTCCGGTTCAGGAATATGTGTGTGATGCCAAAAAGGTGCTAACCTGCGAGTCGCTTCTCTGCTCGTCGATCAAGCGCGGCAGGCAGACGCAATTTGCATGTGTGTGCGTTACAGTCTGCGGATGGCTGCTGTACTGGAACCTGGAAGATTTCGGCACATATTTGTTACTCCGGCTGCTATCACTTGTCCTTCACGGACGGTCTGCAAACTGTGTGCTCAAAGTAGCAAACGTTCCATTGAAGAGTGAAGATCAGCCGACGAAGGTTCTTTGGTGTGCTTTATTATCTTTTTTTTTGTGCTGAAACATACTGTGTACGTGGCCACCTGTATCTGCACCACTAGCGTGCAGTTGAACGTGAAGCTTAGCTTAGGAAAAAGCACTGTGCAAACAGAACGCGCTACAAGCCAACGGAATCACATGTATCGCACGGTTTGCCTGGCTGGTTGCTTCGTTTGCTCCAATTAAGAGTCGAGTGCACCGAAGGCATTAAAATTGTACAACGCAACAGTCCCCGACAGTGTTTTGCCCCGGTCCCGATTAAAGGTAATTAAATGCTGCCCGTGCTTCGCTTCTAAGCTACTAAGTTTTAGAAGTGTTTGCTTCGTGTCGAGATTTGCTCAGTGTGTGAGTGAGTGTGTGTGAAAGTGTGCATACGCGTGGGTGAACCATTGGTCCAATTAACGCTCGAGCGTCATCAAGGTCTTGCGAAATGTGTGTTCTTGGGAACGGTCGCTTCCATTCGCTGCCCGGTTGCGGCGGGTACGATAACAGAAGGAGATCGGTCCGGTGCGGTGATACAAACACAAAATGTCCAATATAGCCAGAGGAATGTATCCGAGATGTGCCAATTTTGACGTAGATAAATGGTCACTGGTCGACATGGCGGTGGGTTCACTGAAAACATCCCAGCTGTCCAATGTATTTCGATACATAAATCGTGGGAAAAACCGGGACCAACATCACAGTGTCTCTTCGAGCCGTACAGCGATGGAGCGCCGAAACACGGATGGAAGGAAGAATGAAAAACCTCATCCCGGTTGTCACGAAAGCACCGACGGCACATACAGACACGCGCAGACTTTTCATCCAGCTTCCGTACGTGACGCGACGTCACTAGTGAAAAATTAAAGCGCATTTTTACGGCCGTCGAACGCCCCCCCACCCAAAATAAGGGAGCGCCTTTGGAGCGTGAACTCTGCTGTACACCGCCGATGGCCGTTTGCTGTGAAGGTCGAAATTCATGTCGCGCACCAACGACACGACGTGGTTCGTTCGTATCGTGTTTTTTTAACGCACTGGCCTGCACCGTCGTTGCCAGCTGTTGTGCTTCACCTTCTCATGTCGGAGAGTCGTGAAATGCGACGAATGATCTTCATTTTGGAGGTCATAAAATGCGACAAATTTAGTCAACGCTGGCGGTGCTTTATACTGTTCTATCCGCCCGCCTATACCACGAGGGAACATGTCCGGTACATCGGTACAAAGCACGCAGCGATGCGACATTATTGTCTCAATGCGTTTTTCTTTCCATCGGTGGAACACTTTATTGGAAAAAATTAACATTCATTAGGTGAGGGTGAGTCGGTGTATGTGTGTGAGAGAGTGGAAGCTTAACTCACATTTCATTCCTTGGTGAAACGAAAAAGGAAGTGAATGCCACCACCCCCTGGGAGGTACGTGAATATGTGTGCACATTTTATTAACTTCCTTCAAACAACCCCCTTTCACAAGTGTGTGCTAGGGACCTCTCCATAAGCCTGCCACCGTGAAGTGTATGCATGGTTGCTTTCTTTCTTTGTTTGCATTCGCTTTAACACCCGCACTTCGGAAATGTAAATAGAGTGTGGAGGGAATCAAAAGAACGTAAAAAAAGGTAGTATTACACCCCAATCAAATGACTGGTGTTAATTAATATCGGTAGGGAGAGGTATTGTTATAGGGGGTTTAGCTTTAAATAGTGAAAGCAATCGATTGTTTCGTAGCCAACCGAATGCATTCAATTAACCTCTGTCTGGTGATTCACACTCGCCCTTTGCAGTGCATCAATCGTTTAGCTTTCAATCAAGCTGGACGCACATCTGCATAGAATGCATCCCGATTCCGAACGCTCTACAGGGGAAAATTTCTCTAGCAGAGGGTTCTAACAACGTAAGAACAAAGAAATCTCCTTCCTTGCCATACAAATCGTATTGGCATACGGCGTTCGGTACATTCCGTTGAGTGGAAAGGTATTTATAAACAAAAAACATCCCAGACGGTGCTGTATCCAACTCTTAGTACGGAATAGTACCTTTAAAACCCGTACTAGAAAACCTTCACCTCATCCAACTTTGACGACGTGCCCACCCACAAAACGGTTTCTTTCACATGCAGTTGGCCCCTTCCATACATCTGCCCGTGCTCGGGCCCCAGCTTGCGTGTATCATCTACCTTCGATTTGATCTCCGGTGAAGCGTACTAATTTTTATTAAGTGATCTCTTGGCCTGTGCATCATGGGCGCACTGGAGGGTCGTAGCAACAACAGAAAACCACGCACAAACGAACGCATCGTTCCGCTGAAACGACGCTGTCTGGCATTGTTTACAAAAGATCGTTCTCGATCCTTCAGAGGACGATCCTTCACATCGTACAAGCGGTGCCGTAGAAATGGTGGGTAAATAGAATACATTCTCAGAAATTATGACCCAATAAATAAAAAAAAAAAGGAGAGAAGAAATGTTTAGCCTAAAGCAATTTATTGGGCGACATAGAGAAGAATCACCCTCAGCTGTGTTTTCTTTGGTTTAGGCAGAGATGTCAAACACATCTCAGTAGGCAGAGAACGATTGCATCCGTTGCTAGCGATCATTGCACTTTTGTATGGTGTTATGTCAGTATTATTGATTTAAATAAACGGTACTGTGATATTTAAAGCTTTAAAATATATGTTTGGTTCCAACATTCGAAGCTCACAATAAAGTTTGACGCTTCTGCAATACTGTGCTAGACTCCCTACTTCACTCTCCCGAACTACTACAACCGAGAGTACGTGAGAGAAAGAAAGAGAGAGATTGTGAAGAGTGTGGGTACGTTTGTTTGTTTGTTAAGGGTTTGCAAGGTTGCTGCATCGTTGGTGAGCATCATAACACAACCCACCAACATTGTGCCACAATTAGTTCGAACTGAAATCTCTTTTGGTGTACGTTTTGCTGCGTTTGTTGAAGGTGGATAGAATAGCCGATACAACACAGTACCGTACCACCGGTATACGCGCGCGTGTAAATTAACCCACACAGCGGCAAAGCTTTGCCTCCCTCCAAAACAGCAGCGCCGAGCGCCGAGCGCCGTAGCGTGGATGCACCACACCACCACGTACGATCGCGGCTCAGTTCTTGTTGATCATCGGGCCTGGCGGGGAATTCACGACTAAATAGCGGTGCGTGCGCGCGCGCGTCCTCCAACACGCCAAGTAAAAGCATTTTCGCGCATCGGTGGACCGTTTTTTTTTTTGTTTTTGTTTGAAGCAACGGAAGAAGCGCGACCACGACGTGTGTTGCAATCGACGTACGCCGACGATACCTTCCGGTGGAGGGTTCGTTGCATCGCGTACACCGTTACGGTCCAGTTCGGGTGCATCCATCGATGCGGTCAATAGTGCTGTTCGACCTCCTTCGGACGTATTTGCATCGTGATAGTGAGAGAGAGAGAGAGAAACGCTGTGCCTTTAATCGGCACAGCAAAACGTGCCATGTACAAAACGGCTTGTGTGTGGTTTAAAGTGTGATATAAAAAAAAATCTGCAAAGGATGTTCCTCCAGACGAGGTCCTTCTTCCGGTGCGCTTCACACTACTACGTGCTTGAACAGTGCTACAACATTCCATTGTGCCGTACCGGTGGTGGAGGCGGTGTTCTCGCCAATAAATCGTTGAATGTGTCTGGATCGTGCATAAAGCGTTGTTTTCTTTGTTTACCGCACTTTTCCTTTTTCCTGCTCTTCAACATCCGGTCCGGTGCAGCAAACAGACTTTCGTTCGTGCGATCCGTGGGAAGCGGGGAGAAAATAAAAGGATGCTCTAATAAAAAGGACGTTAAAACGGAAGTGAGATTTGTAAAAAAAAAAAGGACAATCTACAGCAAGGGTACAACGGAAGCGGAAATCTTCCGCAGTGGATGTAATCTGCTCCTCTGCACCTTATCGAACGGAAGGAACAGTTCGTGTGGTGTGATGTGATTTGTCGGCAAAGGCAGGCAGGCTGGCTGTACGGACAAGTGTTTTTTTTTTCGGAACGTTTTTTTTTCTTCTCTCCCTCTTGGGTTGTTTCATCACGCTGTTGTTGGGAATTGAAAAATTCTTCGCCCGTGCAGCGTCCGGCAACGTTCGGAAGATAAACAAACGATTTGTTTACCGCTTGTGCAATCTACATCTCGGAAGTGCACTAATGACAGCAATCGTGGAGAGCATAGGGAGATGAGAGAAAGTTCTTAATTTGGGTGTTATAAACATAGCAGTTTGTGTTTTCTTGTGCAAGACGCGTTTTCTTCTGTCCCAAAAATCAGATGATCATCCCTTTTTTTGTCCGCCCATTAAGAACAATCTCCCGTACTGTTCACGATCCGTATACGCGCGTTCTGGAAGCCTGCAATTCCCGACCCTTTAATAGCCACCAGTTGGTTCGTTACGTTTTTTAATTGGATTTGTTTAAATAAAAATCCCACAACCAGCACTTCGCGATGCTGCAACCTAAATGTCCAGTTGCCACCAGTGAAGCCCACTTACGCTCGTTTGTCTGTAGGCGAAGGATCAGCACATCAGCAGCATTCGTTCCCGGTTGAAACTGAACCGAGCGGACGAGCGCATAATTAAGAGTGCAATTAAAATGACGCTGATTTGATTTGATTTACGCGTTCTTCGCTGATTTTAGTGCGATTTTACTGCTAGATGCTGCTGCATAAACCACCACCGTGTGTATCTATTTAGTGCACCGAAGCGAGCGCAGTATTACACCGTGTTGGATTGGAATGAGTCAACGGCAGCAGCGTCACGAAAGAGGCCTGGGAAATTGTATTCTGTTGTTCATTTCTTTACATGATCTTTTTTTGCGCTCGCCATTTGTTTGCAAATACGAACCAAGGCAATGTGATGAAACACCTCGTCGAGATTAGTGTGAGAACTTGGCCACCCTTGGATAATGTCTGCAGGTGAAGTACTGCGAATGGAGCTTATATAAATGCAACTCCCTCTCATATATATAGACCATATATGTTGGGACACACACTCGTGATATGTAGATGGGTGAGAGCAGAAATAGTACAAACAGCANATTGTATTCTGTTGTTCATTTCTTTACATGATCTTTTTTTGCGCTCGCCATTTGTTTGCAAATACGAACCAAGGCAATGTGATGAAACACCTCGTCGAGATTAGTGTGAGAACTTGGCCACCCTTGGATAATGTCTGCAGGTGAAGTACTGCGAATGGAGCTTATATAAATGCAACTCCCTCTCATATATATAGACCATATATGTTGGGACACACACTCGTGATATGTAGATGGGTGAGAGCAGAAATAGTACAAACAGCATCCAACCCCTTTTCTGGAGCGCATACACGTATTGAGCAACACTAGAGTGTACGCCCTAGTGGAACGCCCTTAGATAAGAGTTGGTTTCATCTACTTCCTATCTAAACATCGCGCCATGTGTGCAACCACCCTTATCGCGTCTGAATTCCACTTGTCAAATCCACTTGAAACGCGCAAACCTTCAGATAGTGCTTTATCGTTTCCATCGATAAAGGTGCTCCGCACACATAAAATCGATTGATCTTCGTTCACTTCTAATTGCGGAAATACCACCTGATTCCACCTTCAACGTGCTCACGCTCTAGCTCCCTTATGTTGACATTGAATTACCACGCTTTCTGTTCTCGAACTCAGATCTACGCATGCACTCCGATAAATAAAACATTGCTCATATGATTCATCGGGCCTTGGCTCGAGAGCCATCGGCAGCGAACAGTATGCGGGACACTATCCCTGTCTAGTGCGGCCACGGTCTCCAACATTATTAAAGCAGCTTTTTCGCGTACATTGAACAGCGGTTTTCGGGTGGCTTATCACACCTAAAAAACAGAGAGATAACGACAAAGGGTGTGCATGCAGTCGCCTCAGCGAACACAAAGCTTCTTCCTTTGTGCTATCGCAATTTTGTGTTCGCCAGCCATGATAAAACATTGCGGCACAAGCAGTATTCACTTGCGGTGTGCGCGTACGGCTGGTGCAACCTGTTCGTTCGCTGCTGCGTACGACGAACAGAGAGAGAGAGAGAGACCTGCCCTAATTGGGATATCTGGAGCCCAGAGAGCGTTCCATTTCCGAACGTGACGAACGCATCGCAGTGAAACCTGAAACAAAACGCGTGTAACGTGCCGATGCGGAAGTGACATGGATTTCGTTTAAGGAACAAGCGTTAACCGAACCCACAGCCAGCCCGCCAGCCACCGTCCCGGAGGTGCGCAGTTGATTCGTTTGACATTCGATCGGGTCGTGCGTGTTTGTATGTGTTTTTGCTGGAAAACTGTGTCCTTTCAATATCGCTAAGGGTGGTTGCTCATCGATCGTGGAAGGATCTTTACCTAGAAATCTAGATCGGTAGTGGGATCGGCTTACAAGTTTCGTTTTTTTTCTGGTTGTATTGGTGTGTTTTTATTGTGTTGTGAATTGGCTTGACGCGCTACCGTCCATGATTGTGGTAGAGGGTTCGGTAGAGCTGACAATGCCCGCGAGCCGAGCTGCCATTAATCGTGTGTCTTTCTACAGTGTCGCACGGGTGTGTGGATCGCAGGCGTTGACCAGTGTGTCGACTCCTCTGCTTACGCGCGGGTGAAACTCGGTTCGGAAAATGTGCAGAACCACAGTGAGTGGTGTGCGAAAAACGCGTCAAAGTGTAAAGTTTAATTGAAAAAAAAGAGAATTAAAAATAAATCCAGTGTGCGCGCGAGGGAACGAGGGCAACGGAAATTCGGAAGGCAACTCTCGGTGGGTGACTAACCAATAACAAACAACGCCGGAAACGACACACGGCACACAGAAACGAGAGAGAGAGAGAGAGAGAGTGCCATACAATTGTTCAAACAATGCGTCAACGGCGAAATCGAAAGCACAGCGAAAAGAGGAAACAATTTACTGCCGGTAATAGGAAGCAACACCATCAACACCGGGCCGGTGTTGTGGTTCCACTCGACTGTCAACTAGGTCTCTATTGTTTCGATACCACCGTCATCAATACCGGGTGGCGCTTGGTCTCATCAAACGATGGGGTACGACGACGAACAGTTGCTGTTGCCATCGACAACACCAACGACGACAGTGATGGGCGAAGAAGTTGATGATGGAACGATCGTGTCCCTTTCGCCGGACGGTGCCGATAGCGGTATCGGTGTGGATCTGGACGCTAGAGGACGCTCGATCGCTGGCACACCGGGCGTTAGCGACAACGAGGAGGACAGCCTGTCGTGTGATTGTGTGTGTTCCTGTTGTTGCAAGTGTCGGGATGTGGTTGGTGTATCCTCCTCAATCCCATCACCGGTGATCACGTTCCTGTCCCAACAGTACACTCGTTTACCTTCACTACAACCGCCAACACCTCCGATAGACACTAGGCCATTCCTCGAATCTTCGCTTGATCGTTTAAACAGCAATCTGTCGAAAAGTAGTGCTCCAAGATCGCGCTCGACAACGCGCCTGGACGATGTGGTAATGGCCGCTGTGAAACGTCACGATGACAACACGATGGCGGCCATTGTTCGACGACGGCGTCGGTTAAAATTGCGTGCCAAATCTGGTGAATATCAATCCGTGCCGCTTGCAATCCCAGAAGCATCATCACAGCAGCAGCAGCAGCACAATCTCGATCGTGCCACTAGTGACAATGCGGTCACCAGCATCAACTCCGCTTGTACTAGTAGTGTCACCTCGAACGCCGCCACCTTGATGCCGCCGACACCGACACACGGTGTACGCACGTTGGAGATTAAATTCGTATGGTAATTAAACTATTGGTGTGTTTGTGCGGACCATCATCATCCTCCCTAATGTTCTCGCTGATGATGATGCTGAATAGTATTCTAGTCTCGTGTGTTTCTGTGTCACGTAAATTATCCATATCGCGCAACATATGCCGCGTCCTCCGCTTCGCTCGGTTTCTCCCAACCAGAGGGTGTACGATTTAGATCGTGAAGATAGGAGCAGAAGCCGTCCTCCTCAAACGCCGTTTGAATATGGCATGCAGCGATCTCTCGAGACCGATCTCGTTTAGTACACTACCAAAAGCGCCTGTGTGTGTGTGTGTTTGCATATGTGCAGTTGTTTCGAAACACCATCATAACACGGTTCAAATTGAAGGGTCAACGAATTTTGAAGGCGTGCTGTTCTCTCTATTCCCCCGCACGCACGGCGGTTCACAAGGATGACACATGCGAAGACGTTGGTGCGCGCCTCCCAGGCATATTGCTCCGGTGTGCTATTAAATTACAGTACAGAGGGAAGAGAATTGAGGCACCGTGGTGTGGCACCCGTCGACAATGACGACGTGTGTGTCATCTGTTTATGAATATCTATGCGCGACCAATCCACCTTCTGGATCTTTTCCCCATCTTTGGAGTGGGTACACCTCTCCCGAGGGATCCATTAGATATGGGAACATGATAGGTGCGATAAGTTATGTGTCTGTGGTCCGTGTATCGCCCACTTTATCGTTTTGAGGCTCGCTCCAGTTCCAGTTTCTGTTGTTTTTCTGTTCTGGGATACCCCCGGGCTAAATGACTGTGTAGCACCCATGTGTACCTCCTCCATCAGCATGTTTCGTTATCTAAGCACACGAAAGGTTCCTAGTAGGGGAAACTTTGGAGGTTTCCAAATTGAGCTGCACCAGATCGGATTATATCTTAATCCGTGTTTGTGCTAACGGAAGCATGTAGATAGAGTTTCTGGAATCTACTTTAGAACTCCTCAAGCGTAAGCGTCTCTTATCGTACTTCCATGTCTTCCTTGTGAGATGCCTTGAAGAATAACTTCGTAGAATAACTTCAGGCTATTTTCACATCTCTGTTTACTACTTGTTTTTTTTTTATAAAACTACACATTTCTTAGTATGTATTTACTCTCATAATTATCCAGTACCGAAAGGCCAACTTTCTGTCGCAAAAAATAGTGAACAAAAACGAAACATTCGACGAAATGTCATTGCCGTTCAAATCATCATCCACACCCTTTTTGGTGGAAAATGTCCAACTGTCCCTGTCCGTTCAACGACTTTTCGTCGTTCGTAGCAATTTGGCACAAGCACAAGAGCATTTCCTTGCTTTAAGGTCATCTATACTGCCATAAATTCTTCTCAGAATGCTTCACACCACGCTAGGTGTGTGCTACAGCTCTGGTACTATTTACTGTGTAGAATTATTAATATCATTTGTTCCTTTTCCACATCTGCGCTCGATTTTTAGCGTGGTTTAGCCATTATTTTTGTATGAAACACTATTATACTCCAAGAGTAATTCGTTGTAAAATCTACACCATGAACATCCATCAACCAAACGCTAACCTTACCCCAAGCATTCGCTATTAGTTTCATGTTTCCTAGTAAGTTCCCCTCGGTAATCGGGAGTGCCAAATTATTTATGATCACTACCAAAAGATTGATGGTGGAGAAGCATACCTTGGAATGTGTGTGTGTGTATGGTGGAGTAAGTGCCAAAATCAAAATAAAAGTGAAAAATTTGGCGTACTTGCTGTTTCATCTTCCCACCATCGCATGGCGTAAGGAAGGATAAGGCCAACATACTGGAAAAGCGACGTGTGTGTATGGTGGTGGAATAGAAATTCATAACGCTTAATAACCATCCTCCTTTTCAATCCGTTATTTATAGACGCATTCACAGTTCGTTACCCACACGCAAAACATATGATATGTCCGGTGGTGGGAAAAAATAAATTTTAATCCAAACAACTTAAACCTTCCGCGCACCACCACACCTTTGCGTTCACTACTGGATCGTCTTTAAATTCCATTTTTGTGGTTGTGGTTTATTGAACCATTTCCAATCTTTCACCGATATGCCAGTGATCCCCGCCCCATACACTTCTTCCCCCCCCCCCCCCCCTCATCCCCCTTTGTGCGGGTGGTGGCGAATATAGGAAGGAAAAGAGTGTGTTAATTAAATTTTCCGAATGTCAATGACGTATGCGTAGCAAAGAAAATAAAAGGGAAACATTTGGCAGCAAATGTGCAATGATGGACGATGCGTCTCCAACCGTATCCAGGAAATGATGGTCTCTTTCTCTCTCTCTTCCTCTCTCCACGCCTTGATCCCGGGTGTTTTTCCTCGAACCCCCTTTCCGTGGCCGTCGTTCTTGGATTGTCACACTTAGTGGCCGTTACTTTCCTAATATTGCACGCAACGTGTGTGTGACAGGTGATCTTTCGTGATCGTTAAGCGCGAAGATCACCGTCGGTTGTCGCTTGCTGTTGCCTTCCAAGCGTCGTGCGTCGCTTTGAAAAAGGACGGAAAAATGGGATTTAAGAGCTAAATTTAGATACCCTTTTACACCACTCTCTGGGTGCTTGTCGCACTAGGCATCTGCAGCGTTCGCTTGGAAAAAAGGGGTATAGTAGACACTGGGCCTGTGAGTGTGTCTGTGTGGACAGCTTATGAGATATGACTTTCTTTCTGCGTTGCGAGGACAGGGCGAGAACACGCCACTCGGAGAGCAAGAGCTTAATTACTACGCTTCGTGTCACGAAACACGGACCACGTCGTGTTCCGAGTTGTTGTGTTGTTGTGGATCTTTCTTGTTAAACATTCTACCCGCGTGTGTACGCTTTGGTACTAATAGTGTTTGTGTGTGTTTTTTTCTTGTCCACAAAGGTATGAGCTGTCGCAGGATCTGCTGGACAAGCAGATCGAACTGTTGGAGCGCAAGTACGGTGGTGTGAAGGCCCGAAACGCGGCTCTCACGATTCAGCGCGCCTTCCGCCATTACACGATGGTGAAGAAGTTCGCCTCGATCACGGCTATGGCTAAGGCGGAGAAACGCATGAGCCGTAGGGTTCAACAGCAGCAGCAGCAGCAGCAGCAACAGCAACAGCAGCAGAGCGAGCTGGACATGATGCATCACCATCCACATCACCTTCAGCCGGCCCTGGAGGATGGTCAGATTTACGCTACCGAGGATGGCACCATGGTCGGTCAGCAGCGTGTCTGTGCCACGTGAGTATTTCTCGTACCTGATGCAACCCAAAAGCTAAGGATTCGATCCACTAACCTCGGCAACCTTACACTTTTGCAGTATTTCAGCAACTCCGCCAGGAACGCTACACCATCGTGTGACACCGGTCCGCTCGATGTCGCTGCGGGAACGTCGACTTGATTCGAGCCCTATCCCACGCAGTCAGTCCGGTACCGCATCACCCGCTCCCGTCCCGATCACCTCCTGGAGCCAAAGCCCAACCCAGCTCGTAACGGGTGCCTCAACCCAACAACAGCAGCAGCAGCAGCAGCAACAGCAGTACTCCCATCCACATGTAAATATTCTGCACCAGCAACAGGCGCAGCTAGCCGGATATGGTTACACACCGGCCGTGTCTGCCCCAGCGCATGCGGTGATGCATCATCACCAGCACCAGCAACAGCAGCAGCAGCAGCAGTACCAAAGCCAGTATGGGTCGCAGGATTTGAATGTGAGTGGTGCTAGCAGTAGCTCCCAGCTCGATTCAACCGTATCGTCCATGAATCTGTCGTGGAACTCGCAGACGGCCAGCACACACCAAAGCCCGTACACGCCCCACTACACAGCGGCACAGATCTACATGCGCCCGCGTGGTATCGGCATCGGTAGCTCGGGTGGCAGCAGCGGAAGTACGTCGAGTGCTAGCGGACGCAAGGTACCGCCGGAAGTGCCCAAGCGCACGAGCAGTATCACGGGCCCAGGAGGTCAACATACGCCGAGCCGTTCGCTGCGTCCGAACGGTCTCTGCAAGACGGCCGAGAACGGTAGTCTCAGCTCCGTGCAGTCCTCCGGCAGTGATTCATCTGCCTCCGCTGAGCGAGGCCTCGCAGGTGTCGGTATCGAGCTGCTGGGCTCATCCGATCGATCCAGCTCGCCGCAGTGGAAACGGAAGGGTCCAGGAAGCAGCCAGAGTGGTAGCATTACGCTGCTTCCCGCACAATCGCCCGATCACATGCTGATGAGTGCGAGCGCCGGTGATGCCGGTGGTGCGGCTGGTCGTTCGATTCACTCGACGGTGGCGACTGCTACTGCGGCAACAGCGACAGCTGTTAGTGGTGCCGGCAGTGCCAACGTCACGATCGCCAGCATCGAAAGTGAGTGTTTGAGCTCGCACACGAGTGCCGCACAGTACTCGATGGAACAGCACGATCAGATCGTACACACGCCAACCTCGTACAAGGTGTCGGAAACGATTCGCAAGCGCCAGTACCGCGTTGGGTTGAATCTGTTCAACAAGAAACCCGAGCGAGGCATCACGTACCTCATCCGCAAGGGATTCCTCGAGAATACACCGCAAGGCGTGGCACGGTTTTTGATCTCTCGCAAGGGTCTGTCGCGGCAGATGATCGGCGAGTACCTGGGCAACCTGCAGAACCCGTTCAACATGGCCGTGCTGGACTGCTTTGCCGGCGAGCTGGACCTGTCCGGCATGCAGGTGGATGTGGCGTTGCGCAAGTTCCAGGGCTACTTCCGCATGCCGGGTGAGGCGCAAAAGATCGAGCGGTTGATGGAGGTGTTCTCGGCCCGGTACTGTCAGTGCAACAGTGACATTGTCGCGCGGCTACGTTCGCACGATACCGTGTTTGTGCTGGCGTTCGCTATCATCATGCTCAATACGGATCTTCACACGCCGAACCTGAAACCGGAGCGTCGCATGCGGTGTGACGATTTCGTGAAGAACCTGCGCGGCATTGACGATTGTCACGATATCGATCGGGATATGCTGAACGGTATCTATGAGCGGGTGAAGGCGAACGAGTTCAAACCCGGTTCGGATCATGTTACGCAGGTGATGAAGGTGCAGGCGACGATCGTGGGCAAGAAGCCGAATCTGGCGTTACCGCACCGTCGGCTGGTATGCTACTGCCGGCTGTACGAGATCCCGGACATCAACAAGAAGGAGCGACCGGGTGTGCACCAGCGCGAGGTGTTTCTGTTTAACGATCTGCTCGTCATTACGAAGATCTTCAGCAAGAAGAAATCCTCCGTCACGTACACGTTCCGAAATAGTTACACACTGTGCGGAATGGTCGTTACGCTGCTGGATGTTCCAAGTAAGTATTTTCGCTCGGTAGTGGAGAGAACCATGCAGAGATGAAAAATGATACATGAAAATGATTTCTTTTCCCTTGTAGACTATCAATTCTGCATTCGGCTCTCGCAGAAGGTGGATGGAAAGGTGCTGGTAACGTTCAACGCACGCAACGAGCACGATCGTTGCAAGTTTGCCGAGGATCTGCGCGAATCAATAAGCGAGATGGACGAGATGGAAACGCTTCGTATCGAGGCAGAACTGGAGCGCCAGAAGTCGGCCCGTGGTACGCGCACCAACAACAGCGAAAATCGTGACAGTGGTGTCGCGGATGTGGAAGTGTGCGCCGGTCCATATCCGGTCGGTGGCGGCGGTCTAGTGCCGGGCGGTGTCGGTGGCGTTTCACCGAACGAGTGTGGTCTCGCGCACAGTGACGCCCAGCTGAAACGTAGCGCCCTCAGCAACTCGCTGCTCGATATGCACGAACAATGTAAGTCATTCTAAAATGGTCTTCTATCGGACTACACCGCCACAACCACACGGACCTTTGCCGTCCAAGCAAAAAACCAACCGTCCATCCAATCCATCACGCTCCATCCAAATCCCATCGAGATGTGTATGCATCCAATGGTGCATCGTGCTCCTTTGCTCCCCGTTCATTTGACACACCCAAACAGTTTGCAAATAAATCCGCACTCCTCCCTCTCTCAGCACAGTTTTGATTCGCGATAAAACGCGCGTCCACAAAAACGGGCTTTACGTACGTACGAGCACCACACTATAGTGGGGCGCATCGTATTGGCACCTGCTTCTTTTAATTTTTCGCCAAACACCAAGCTCCAAGCTTATACGTTTTTTTTTGCGCTATGTGTGTGTGCTGCTTCAATTCACTTGATTTGCTTTAAAAAAACACGCTTCTGCTCGCGCTACGCAACGATTACTGATCGCCATCGTTCTGTTTTGTATGATGCAAAAGGCGGCACCAGCTATCACACACCATCATCTTGTGTATGCGGTGTTTATATTCTAGCGTTCCTTCATACCTGTTTAGTAAGTGCGTGTAACTGCTTAGCTTGCTTACCTTTGATTTCGGTTATTGTCATCATCCTATAAGAGCACAAATAGTAGATTCTAGTAAGAGAGAAAAATGCCCCGGAAACGGTACGGAACAGTTAATATGTAATGAAAACCATTTCCCTGTAAGGGTGTATTCTAATGTGATACCAGGAAAGCAATTGTTTCCTTATTCGTAAGTAGACGGTAAATAATGAATTGTTTTGCACCCGGTGGGGGTGTGTAAACCGTGGTGATAAAGTGAGAAGTAATTAATGAACTTTACAAACACTCACACACACGAAAAAACCCGTTCAAAATGTTAGTCTCGTAAGAAATAAAGTGCCAAAAATACATTTATAAAGAGAAGAGACCCACACAACCGTATGTAGCCTTGTGAACAAATTTCATACATTGTGATATGGATGATCGGTCCATTTTAGAGTGCAGTAAGTAGATGCTAATAATAAGCGCGTACCCGGGGCAAAAGCCCAACATTCCCAAACGCTAATTCCTGAGTGTTGTTTGTGTTGTGTTGAATGTCCGTGCTCTATTTGGGAGTGCTCGCGCACAAACTCAGGTGACTAGACTAACAAAAACGGGGATTTTTTCAGGACTTGGTTTTCCTGTTATTACTTAACAAAACTATGCGTGTACGTGTGTGGGTGACCGTTTTATTGTCCTTCCGTAACTGACATGTAATAACATTTCTTACGATATCGCTCGTAAGATCGTCGTCCCAACTCCAGACTGCGTACTTACCCTTCCCCATATCGGTTCCCTTACAATTAATATTTGCTACCTCATACCATCCATATTGTCCACCCACCAGCCATTACCATCACCCATCACCGATCACCATTATTCCCATCCCAAAACTAAACAAAAGAAAGACCATTTATAACAACACTTCATCCGTATCATATGCAAGCATCATTTCACCACAGCGCTGTTTTTTTTTTCTTTCTTTTTTCTCTCTTTTTCTCTCTCTCCCTCTCTCTTCCTCTCTCTCTTTCGTGATCTACTCGCGTGTTATAAAATTATAATATAATATCAAAACCCTTCACGGTATCTTCTTCTGTTTTCTCTCTCTCTCTCTCTCTCTCTCTCTCTCTCTCTCTCTCTCTCTCTCTCTGTCTCTGTCTAATGTGTATCATCCGGTACCACTGTTATTGTCTTCAAAACCACCACCACAACTACACACACCAATCAATCCATCCTCACGTTTCTGTTGTGCATTTTGTTGCGCTCCGTCTCTCTTTCTCTCTCTCTCTCTCTCTCTCTCTCTGTCTTCTTTTTCCACCTCCACCCGCTCCACGCCTCCCTTCTCTCTGTCTGTCTTTCTTTCTCTGTTCTTTTTGGCTGATTATTTTAGTTGGCAATGATAAGCCGCAACGGCGCGGCAGCGTCGGCTCATTAGATAGTGGAATGTCGATATCATTTCAATCCACCTCTGCAAGCACTGGCTCACGTAGCGATATCAAAGTACGAATGCTGCCTCACAGCAACACCTCCGGTCAGATAATTATGCATGCCGGACAGCATCCCGCTGCCCTTATGGGTGCCATCTATCATCAGCAAATCCATCACCATCAACAGCACCAGCAGCAGCAGCAACAGGCTATGGGTACGGCACATCATCATCCAGCGGTCGGCAGCAACACCACTGGCGGCGGAGTGATCGTTTCGGTGGGTCCACCGGGATCCTCCCAACAGCATCACCATCATCATCATCCCCCTGGTGGGCTACCTATGATGGCAGCATCAGCAGCAGCACAACCACCACCAGTGCAGGCGATGAACAACGGTATGGTGGTGATGGCCGGTACGAGCACTACCACTATCAACCCGCACAGCAGCACCAGCACCAGCAACAGCACCAGCAGCAACAACAACATCAGCAGCAGCAGCAGTGGAGCTATCCACCGACGCGAGCGGAAACCCTCCCGTACCGAAGATGCCGCTACGGTAGCAGCACTGGCCCTGGCAGCCAGTGCGGGAGCCTCTAGCGCCATGAGCGCCTCCAGCAACAGCACCAGCAACAACAGCGCCAACGTCAACAGCGGCGGTCCCACCAGCAGCAACAACACTGCCTCGGGAGGGAACTACGGTCGCTCAACGGAGGTGTAAGCGGTTGGAAGCAGCGACCGATGGAGCAGCACGACGATCACCATCTCACAATACAATCACACACGGCAAGGATCATCACCACCACCACCATCACGAACACCGCTACGATCGACATTAGTTAACACACGATCGAACTAATTGCTGTGGATCATCATGAAGCTTTCTTTATTGTGTTTTGTTCCATTTTTATATTACTTCCCGCATATGTACATATTAGATACTTAGATGAAGCTCTAAAGGGAAAGTTTTTTTTTTTGTTTTGTTTTGTTTTGCCACGTATGCGTGTATGATGCACGTACACACATGCACACACATGCCACATTTGTTAAATATTAGCAATTACGGTTAGATTATTAGGTGAACATTATTTTAGCAGGCAATCAATCACACACATCATGTGTTTTTTTTTCTTCTCACACCCAGCTAAAATGGAACCTTTGTAGGAAGAAAAGGAAGAAAGTTTAAAGTTTGTTTGTATTGTAATTTAAGTATTTAACTCCTTTGTTTCTGTTCGTGGTAAATCTCGCGGGTGCTCTTGTCGGTGTGTGGTGTGTGGAGGATCGATCATGCCAATGTGTTGTGTGCGTGTGCATGTTTATACTTTTTATTCCCACCCTGGCATCAGCAACTTCCTCTCTGCTCTCCCCCTTTCTCCCCAGTTCTAGTTCCTTTTAGAATGTATAAGTCGCATGATCGAGCCAAAAAAAAAGGAGTTCACTTTTAGGAGCAGATTGTCTGTCTTTGAAAAGGGGGAGAAAAATACACGCGGAAGGAAGATAGAAAGAGAAGAGAGTTACTAAATCGTCTTTACTTCCAGCCCACCCTACCCCACTTTCCCCCCATTGTTGCGCGCTCTGTATGTGTGTTTGTTCGTTCGTTTCAATGTGTGTATGTTTGTTAACAAACAAAAAAAAAAACAATAATAAGGGTAGTCATTTCTTCTAAACAAAAATGCAAAAATAACGAAGATGAAAGATGAACATACATTTTTCCTCTCATTAAAAGAACATCCATTTAATGAATCATCTCTTGATTAAAGGAGAAAAACCGCAAATAATAGCTATTTAATACTACCACCACCATCTGCTTCTTACATAGTTGTTAACTCATCACACACTTCACCATCAAACATAAATAGCTTATCAATTAAAAAACATTAAAAAGCTAAAGAAGTAGAGAGCGCGAGAGAGTTAGGTAGACGGACGTTTTATCTCTCTCCTTCTCTGTTTTCTGGTGCCATTTTGTTATTCAGAAGGTGATCTGTTTCGAGAAGGTGTTTGATAGAATCGCAGTAGGCGCTTTCTTGACTCCGATTCATTCGATCATCTGTCATCTGTCAGAAGCTTTCATTTCTTCTTAACATACACATACACATGCGCACATTGCAGCATCTTAGCAACGCGTTGTTACTAACCTAGCAACGTGATTAAAAAAGGGGAAGCGTAATGAAAAAGGAAAAAGAAAACAACACCCAAATTAGAAAACAAAAAACACATTGTCCTTGATATTTAATTTAATAAAAGCAGGAGAAAAAGGGGCAAAATCGTTACAAAACAATAATAAGGAAGTAAAGATATGGTGATGTAATGGGGGGAAAGAATTTGTGAGTGTAATGCGATAAAGCAGAAGAAAGGAAAGGAATGCCTAAGGAAGAGTAATGATAGCTAGTGAGTGAAGCAGAAGAATAAGAGCCCTCCCCTTTTGCCACCCATGTGTAATTTGTGTACTATATACCCGCTATACATATACTTATATACTTCTATGATACATATGAATGAGGAATGAGTTTGGTGAGGTCCCGGAGATGTGTTGTCTAGTTTTCTATCCGTTCTTTTACCACAACTGCATCATCACCCTTCTCCTCAAGGACATCTCATCTAGCCGAGAGAGGGGGAGAGAGAGATAGAGAGAGAGAGATACCTTGGGAATAGCAAAAGAAAAGCTTTTTAGAGAGAGGTTGTTGAATGTGTGTGTGTGGGTGTGTGTAGCAAGTTTGAAATGTACGACCAATTGACGCAAGGAAATTGATTGACCAAAAAAGAAGCAACGGTAGAGGAGCTAATCGTAAAACAAGATAAAGAAAACAAAAACAAAACACACACACACACAAACAGATAAGATATAAGAAACGAAACGTAAAAAAAACATTAAAACAAAAACGAGTAAGAAAATTAGTGTTACATGCAAAAGAAAAGGAGAGGATAGAGAGATTGGATGCGGTGAATGAGAAACGAAACGATGAAAGAGAATTGAAGGAAGAGAAAAAAATATACAAGTAATCTAGTCCTGTTTCAAATATATATTAAAACGGTAAACGAAATAATTAATAAAATTCAATGCTAAGAAAAAAGAAATAAGTAAAAACACTACCGTACGTCACAGCCAAACCAATACCACGATTCATGAGATAACAAAAACAGAACACACGATTAAAAGAGGTGTCTGTGTGTGTGTGTGTGTGGAAACACGGAAACACAACCGATGTGCAGCAGCAGTAAATGTATATCCATCACCCCAACATCACACACACACATAATTACAAACAACCAGCGTTAAGAAATAAAAGAAATGAACCGATGAATTCGATGGAAAATACAAAAAGTCCAAAATAAATAAAAATACAACAAAATAATTGTAAACGAATGATGTGCCCACGCGTGTACCTAATGTTGCGAAAGAAACTTGCTCCGGGTAAGTGAAAATGAAATGAGAATCGATACACAAATTGGTTCCATGTTTTCCACTCTAGTTTTATTAGGAGTTTTAACCGTTAAATTGCAACATTTCACTGAAACGATTTCAAAAACTCTGCTACGGTTGAAATATTTCAGGCGACTATGGCGAAAAACCCTGCACCTGTTTAGTACTGAGTGATTAGAGTGAGAGCGCTTTGTCTCTTTCACACACACTGGGATGGGTGTTGTACTTACCCGTAAATGAAAATAATTTAGCTGCGTTTGATAAAATGTGATATTTGTATCTGAAACGATGCAACTGGCAGTTGACATTTAAATTTAAATCTTCTTTCAATGTTTTTTTCCGGTAGATGGCGTAGCAATAGCGGAGGATAATGTTGAGCAACACTGCCTGCATGCAAGAATCATGTGCGACGCAACACAGCGGATGCAACCGGTGCAGTTGCTCAGTTAACCCTCAACAAGCATCGGTCAGAAATATAAATCTTAGCAATATCAAAATGGAAAAAAGTAACGAAATCAAAGAATGTAAACATTTCTGAATCAAACAAACAAAAAAAAAAGAGTACCGAAACAATTGGTTACGAAATGTGACAATATATTATTATTAAATCCTTTTTCTTCCTTTTTTGTTTTGCTGTGATTCCATGCATGCTTCCTCATCTGTTTTTGTATTGTTTTTGTCTTTCTGTCTAGAAGCACACCAGGAGTGATTTTTGCTGTCGCTTAACTCGCAACCTCCAACATTAATTCTTCAACGCACATTGAAACAGCTTTCTTTTGAGACTGTTATTGTTTTGTGTGGATTTCTCTCTCTTTTTCTCTCTCTCTCTCTCTCTCTCTCTCTCGTACTTGTTTGTTAAGGAACAAAACAATTCGCCATTCTTGCTCGCTCATGTTGCTACTGTGCCTGATTTTGTTTGTATGTTCTGCGTTTAAATGTATATCCTTCCTCCTAAACATACCTGCGCCGTCGTCGCTCTTGCTATAAGTTAACTAATAATGCTTTATAATAAATTCCTTTTTTGAAGCTGTTTGTGTATTATCTTCCTGCATCCGTTTTTAGTTTTCCAAAACGGGTTCGGGGAGGGATTAGTTTATCTACTTCCTACGTTTATCCATTTTTATCTCGTTCGTGTGTACGTGTGTGTGTGTATCTGTGTATGTGTGCGTGTGGGTTTTGTGTAAAATTAATTGTTTTTTTTCTCTTTGCTTTTCATTTGTCTGCCTAGGTGTACGCGTTAATGTATGTTTTACTTTTGTGCTGAAAAGTGTGTAAATGCCTCCTTTTGTAATTTCATTTATGACAAATCTATAAAATAAACCACTGTAAAACGAGCGCAATAAACAATAAACGATTCCTGTGCACACGGACGCGCTGTAAATAATGCTTTGTCCAATAAGTATATTGCAAAATTTAAAAAGAAACGGACTATAGTTGAGAACAAATAAATAACGGTTTGGCGCAATCGACATACAATATAAAAATTTAGATTACAAAAAAAAACAGTGTCTTACACGGCAGGCTTGGATATCAAATCCCATCCGGATCGTACCTTCGTAAGTAGAACGGAAATGGCATGTCAGGTGACCCCGCTTAAGGTCACCACAAAACTATATATATATATATATATATATATATGTGTGTGTGTGTGTGTGTGTATGTGTGTGTGTGTGTGTGTGTAAATGTGTTGTGTAGTTAGCTTCAACATTCTGCTGTTGTATTGTCTTGTATTACTGGCAACAGTAGGCTGTGTGTTTGTGTGTGTTCATTTAGGTGAAAAATGTGTTTCCATCCTTGCCTACTGTTTATGTTTCACTTAACGTTTAAATAATTTTATTTTTTAAGAATAAAATCTATTATACTCATGCTCGACTGTACGCTTACCGCGATTAAAAAAGAAAAAAAACACAAAACTGTTAAATAATATTATACGACGCATCGGAAGTTCACTCGTAATCATTAGATAACAATAAAAAGGAGAATAGATGGTTAAATGATTGCCATTGCTACACGCTTCACGCTTTTCTAAACCTCCTCGTGCTACTTTTGCTTTAACAAAGCCCCGTAAACTAAAACAGTTTTTTAGCAAAAAAGGTGTTGTTTTCTTTTTGTATGTGTTTGCTCTGTCTAGTACGTTACGCTGTCCTTTAATTTAAATATTCTTCCTTGTATGCCCTGCCTTACAGATTACGTTCGCAAAAGCTAATGTAAAAGGCAAACAAATCTACTTTAACGTTGTGAAGTGGGCACCCGCACACACTTACAAATACATTTAAAACAAAATAAAACGAAACAAACAACAAAGTTCCTTTTGTTCTCTATTTGTTTACAAAACGCAACTTACTAACACAAAAGAAAAGGAAGAAAGAAAAAACAAACAAAGTGTCAAAAACAAAAGAACATTAATCGAAAACGCTTGACAATTACAAAAAAAAAACAAAAAAGAAGACAACAACAACAACAAAAAACACGCATGACTTTTGCACATCATTGTATTGTGGTTTTTGGTGTTTTTTTTTGCTTTCTCTTTGTATATTACCAGAGGTGTGGTGTGTAGTAGTGTATGATCAAATATTTTCTTTTGTTTTGTTTGTTTGCTTTGCTTCAGTTACCCGACGTTACATTTGCTTTATCCGCCCGTTTGTGTTGTGTTTGTTTTGTTTTGTTTTACTATATGTTACACTTTGCACACGCTGTGACACACAACACACACCCACAATAGTAATAATGTAGCAGTTTTACACACGTTTTCTTCCGTTTTTTCTCATGTTCTACAACAGTATACACACACATACACACAAACAAACAGGTTCGTCTGGCTTTCAACGCGGGGAGCTTTACATCTGTACAGAACAAAAACAATTCTCACACCCTGACTATTTAGCGCTTTTGTGGGGACTAGTCACATGCCAATGTGTCGCTTTTGTAGTAGATTAAAAAATACATTACTGACTGGTTTTCGTGTTTGTGTGTGTGTGTGTGTGAAATTTACATTAACCTATCGGAACATTGTCTTATCGCTGCCCTCACAGTGTGATAGAAAATTGTCTAACAACGGTTATGGAATACGATGGGAGATTAGCTGTGCATCGTCGTTAATTTACATTCGAATCATCGATATGGCCAAACTTAGCAATTTAATGAACGTGTGTGCGTGTTCGTGTGTTTGTCTGTATGTATGTATCGTTCTCGTATCAAAATTCCCACAAACTGTAATTTGTTGCATTTAATTTGCTCCCGATTTTCGTTCCACCTCGTGAACAGCTGTACACTTCGTATAGAAAAATATGTTTCGATAGTGGTGTCTCACATCAGTAGACAGTCCTACCATCCCATCGGGAGTTATTAATTTCTGTTAAGCCGGTTCCGGTTCTTTTTTTTCTGATAAAGCACAAATTAAAGAGACACCGTCCGTTACCATATACTGTCCTATTTCCGGTGTTTCTTCTACTGCCGCTATAAGCCGTTGCTCTCTACGCTCTCTAAAAAACAGCCACTAACGAAAGGGAATGAAAAGCTCTTGATTATGGTTAGAAAACAGCCAAACTAAAGCGTTGTCCACCATTTACAGGAGAGAAGGGTAAAAGGCTAATCACACTTTATATGTATGTATAATAATATACAAAGCTGGCGGTTTAATGTTCGAAGCTTGACGAAGCGAAATATGACCATGTATAGTTGTGTTGCGGTAGAAGGTGTGAAGGCAATCGTTGATCCTTCCACCAGCTGGAGATAAAGAACGTATGGAGAGAAAGGAAAGAGTGATCAGGTTGAGGGGGGGGGGGGGGGAGTTTACCGGATTTAAAGGGACAGAAGGAAAAGTCTTTTTTTGACCTTTAATTCTGTCCATTTAAACCACAAACAGTACTACAGATTGCTGTTGTTACGACTCCTGTCGTTCCTGCCTAAATTTGTTATCTTGCAGTAATAGTAGTATGTGTAGTGTAGTGTAGAATTAAGAGGTAGGTGCACAATTGTATTCCCTTCATTTGCCATTTTTAGACCTTCCGTTTTTTTTTCGCTTGAATGCCAAAAATATGTTTATACTTTTCTTTGCTTTGCTTCCTTACCGTTTCAGTCTTCCAGTTATCGGCGTCTTTCGTGTGCCAAAACTAAGCTGAACGAACTTTTTGAAATGAAAATCCGAAAATTTTGTACGAACCAAACGTAAAAACGACACTATGTTTGGTCGGTTTTTCATCCGATCAGGTTTGATCCTGACATTGTTAGATCCTGAGCGTGGAAAAGCGCGTGTGCGAGCTAAACCACACACGCCTATATAGTATGCAATAACCCCTGTGTTAGAACACGCTTGGTTTTAGGTGGTTTTTGGGGCGTTTGGAGATGTAAAAGCTCGCCAAAGTTCTCTTTAAACCTTTCCAGAGGGACCAAAATTGATATGTTTGAATGAATCACACAAAGGAGTTTAAGTGGCAAATACTGTTTCCTGAACATATACAGCAAAAACACACCGGCTATATAAGGCGAATAGCTAACATGGCCACAGATTGACCATATTCGAAGAACGCGCAAAAAAGAAAAAAAAAACAATAAAGATGTCCACACCCGCTCATCCGAAAGCAGCGAGCACAGCTTCCCGATATGACTGATTCCTCAGTGCCTCAGCGGATTCAAACTCCCCGAACCCGTAAAATTCATTCATTCCCTTCTCAATTCCTCGCTCCTGAATGGCATATGCTTTCGAAGGTATTGAGGTGAGTCCTTCCACTGTTTTGCAGTAAAAAACTGTACAATTGTTTAGATTTCTGGCTTCTTTCTTCATGATTTTTACACAATTGCTTGCACACGACCGGCAGGGCAGCATTCTTGTTTCTCCTGTAATGATCATCTGAAACAGGGTTTACACTAGTAAATATGCCTCCAAACACAGGCGAGGATTACAGCTACCTTTCGTTTGTCCCCTTTGTCGCTGTGTTCGGCGCTCCTGTGGTCGTACGCACTCGAGTTAAGCTAGTTGCTACTGTTGTTTTTTTTACTTGTGAAATACAAAATTGCACACGTACAATACTACTATCCCTCGGTTGCTCGGTCGGCGCGCCTCTCTGCTGTTTGATTATGATTATTATAATTCCTTTCACGCATATCTCCCGCACGGTTGCAACCTAGAGCTACTGCATTGAGTCGTGAGTCATTTTGGAGCAAACGTTTGCGACGGTTTTTGCTCCCTTCGCTCCATTCTTGACTTTTGCTGCTACAAAATTCCTCTTACGTAGTGTGTGTTTGCGTAGGTGAGTGTATATGGATATATATATATATATATATATATCGTCGAGCTTAAATTTTACGCGTCCATTTGATCGTCAGTAAAAAGCTATATTGAACTATAAAAAACGCTCTCTATCTCTCTGTTCCATGGATGGTGTTCGGTCCCGTGAAAAAGTGTGTTTGTGTGTGTGTGTGTGTGTGTGCGTGTGTGGGTGTGTGTAATACAAAATATTCTGTTGTGGCGGTCATTTCTAAACTGCAATTGATTATACTATCTCGAGTTTTTTTTTTCTTCTTCGATATCATACACATACAATTAGCGTGTACAGACGATTATTGTGTAAGAATAAAATAATATTAAAACAAAAAACAAAAACTTATTGCAACCTTATTCGTGCCGAAGGGCTCTAGGAGCCTTCGGATAGTAGTTGAAGGAAACAAGCAATCGGTTACATATGCTACTTCTGCACAGTGGACGAATAGAAGGAGAGTGAGAGTGGATAAGGTACGTCATGCCGTACGCCCACTGTATGCATAAATATCCCCCCTTTATCTTTCCTTCGCGGATCCGCTGCATGCGCAAAAGATTAGTTATAAACAAAACGGTTTTTTTTTAAAATAGCATTATCTAGCTTCCTGTTGCGATACGTGCCAAAACAAACCGGTGTACTGTTGTATCGGCGTGTAGAGGTGTGTAGGTGTGTGTGTGTTTTTTTTGACAAGGAGTTTAAAATCTTCAAACGACACCACTAGGGGCGACATGGTGTGGGGGTTGCTGTGTAGTGTGAGGTGTGTGTGTGTGTGTGCGAGCGCGTGTGTGTGTGTGCTTGTACTGTTTAGTACCAAATAATAATGTTTAAATACATTTGAAAAAGAATAATAAATACAATCAAAATCCATTAATTAACTGCTCTCCGGGGTATGCTTGTCTTCTAGTAAATCGTACGTCCCCGCTCGTGTGCTTTATCGACGCGTCAATTAGTTAAAGATTGCTGCGGACACACCCACACACACACACACATACAGAGAAGAGAGCCGTTGTCTACAACGGCTAGTGAAGAAAAGAATGACCCGCTTCTCAAGGCTTCGCACCTTGTTGAGGGAGAACAACGTCTGGTACATTATGTAACAGACTCGCCAAGTTTCGGAATGACTACTCGGGGTTTTCCCAGATAGTAGCCAGTTCGTACAACGCAGCGTGCTGGAAGGATAAGACTTTCCGCAAACAGGTGTCAGAGGCGCAATATTCTTATTACTGCACCATCCACTCCTGGGGAGGCGTCATTTGAACGTCATTTCCTGCAACATGAACAGGAGAGTGAGTGAAGCATTCACTTTCAGTGACCACAAAGTCGTTCGATACACCGTGGGGAATCGGCGCACCAGAAGTGTCCAACCGATTGGGTTCCCAAGATGGAAAACCCACTTCTTCAATGAGGATCTGTTCAGAGAAATGCTACATTTCGGTGACTTTGGGAGTATATCCACTGCGGAAAATGCGTTATTAGCAATTTCCAAAGCCTGTGACGCCACTATGCCAAAAGTCAGACCTGGCCTTCGTCCTCGCCGACCAGTATACTGGTGGACTAGCGCGATTGCGACCAAACGTTCACAATGCATCACGACAAGAAGAGTATTGCAAGGTACCACTGTCTCGTCACCACTCAAAAACGAGTATCAAGCAGCCTATATTTCGGCCAGATCTGACCTCAAGAGGGAGATCAAGACAAGCAAGCGGCGTTGTTTTCGCGGCCTATGCGACGAAGCTTCCAGTAGTCCTTTTGGTGCATATCGACAGCTAATGGGAAAAATGGCTAGGAGAGATCAGCCTAGAGAAAGATGTCCATCAAAGCTTAAAAGCATTATTGCCAAGCTCTTTCCAACCCACGAAAAACCGGTGCTAAGCGATCGTTTCTGTTCCCCTGAAGTGGCGCCCGTGCCGGTATCCATTGAAGAACTTTTAAAGGTTGCGAATGGTTCCCTAAAAGTGGGGAAGGCACCTGGTCCTGACGGTATCCCAGCAGAAGCGGTGAAAGTTGCCATCAAAGAATACCCGGAGGTTTTCCGTGTTATTTTCCATCACTGTTTCGATTCTGGTCACTTTCCATCAATTTGGAAGAGACAGATGCTCGTCTTGCTTCCGAAACCAAGGAAGCTTCCTGGTGTCCTGGCGGCATTCAGACCTCTAGGCGTAATTGACAACTTGGCTAAAGTACTAGAGACTCTATTGCTTAATCGCCTTGTTGTTTACACTGACGGTAGTCAAGGGCTCTCAGATAGACAATTTGGGTTCCGGAAGCGGCAATCAACCGGGGACGCGATAGTAGCTATTCTGGAGAAAGGAAAAAGCGCCTTTAACAAAAAGAGGACGGGTAATCGCTACTGGGCAGTCGTAACAATTGACGTGAAGAACGCGTTCAACAGCACCAGTTGGCAGGCTATAGCAGTGGCAATGAATGAAATGATGGTCCCCCCGTTCCTTTGTAGGCTGTTGAGGAGTTATCTGGAACATCGTGTGCTTATGTACGACACAGAGCAAGCCATCCGTTACTCTAACATTTCAGCCGGTGTGCCGCAGGGCTCTATCTTGGGTCCAACGCTCTGGAATGCTATGTACAACGGAGTTCTGACCCTTGAGCTACCATCTGGGACCCAACTGATAGGTTTTGCGGATGACATCGCTCTTACGGTACTCGGGACCGAGTACAAGACCGAGTTCCTTATCATCAGTAGTCATAAAGCAGTGCAGTCGACAAGCATACGCGTGGGCTCCGAACATATCCAGTCAGTACGACAACTGAAATACCTAGGAGTGATCATAGATGACCGCCTTAGCTTCAGGCAGCATCTTGAATACGCCTGCAACAATGCTACCAAGCCGGCAAACTCTTTGGTAACGCTAATGCCCAACATTGGTGGCCCGAAGAGTAGCAGCAGACGTCTTCTTGCTAATGTGGCCATCTCGCGTCTACGCTATAACGCCGCGATTTGGGCACACGTCCTGAACGTTAAGACTAATCAGCGAATGATCATCCGAGTGCATCGACTGTTGGCAATGAGAGTAGTCTGTGCTTATGGCACTATCTCATACTCGGCAGTATGCGTAATTGCTGGTATGCTGCCGCTATGCATCACGCTCGATGAAGACCGCATGTGCAATAGAAGCAAGGGGGAACCCAACGAGGGATTATCGAGATCCTCGGCAAGGGATCGTTCGACTAAAGGGCGATGGACATATGCCTTGATCCCGGAAGTTGCAGTGTGGATGGACAGAAAGCATGGAGTGATTAACTTCTTTGTAACCCAGTTCCTCTTCGGTCATGGATGTTTTCGGAGCTACCTCCATAAATATCGTCATGCGAGTTCCCCACGATGTTCAACATGTGCGAACGAGGAGGAGACAGCGGAACATGTGCTGTTCCACTGCCCGCGTTTTACTGACATTCGAAGAGAAGTCAGTTACAAGTGTGGATCGCCAATAAGCAGAGCGAACGTCGTGTTGCTGATGCTGAAGGATTCCGCTACGTGGGAAGCTGTGGCAGTAGCCATGCGTGCGATTGCTACGAAGTTGCTGTGTTCGTGGAAGGAGCTTCAACGGCTTGGCCGTATGTGACTGTGACGTCAGTGTTGTGATTGTACGTGCTGTATGTTTCGTGTGTACCATGTATCGTAGTATCGTCTAGTGTTGAGTGTTAAGAGTGGCTCGGTCCCTCAGTTGTGCGTGTAATATTGTGCGTGTGATAAACGTTTTCGCGTTAAACAAGCGAATGCAGTAGCACAGCCCCTCCCATGAAGTTATACCGCGAGGTGATGCCATGGGAGGAAGCATAACGCCCAAGGAGAGTTTTTTTTACTGGGTAAAAATCCCATGTCGCCCCTAGTGGTGTCTTTTGAAGATTTTAAACTCCATGTCAAAAAAAAAAAAACAAACACACATACAGAGAAAGGATGTGGCTTATCCCGTGCGCCCGTTCTCTCTCTCTCTCTCTCTCTCTCTCTCTCTCTCTCTCTCTCTCTCTCTCTCTCTCTCTCTCTCTCTCTCTTTCTCTCTCTTTCTAGCTCTCTGTTGCTCTCTTTAGATGGTGTCCGATAGCGAAAATCGCGACCCATTTTATTCCGATTCTAATCCTTTTGTCCTGCTCACTGTACCGCCCGGCAGCTTCGTGTGCACGAATCATACGATATTGATAAACATTTGTTGCCAATGTTACGTGTTGTTCGAATCGGACGAATTCGACTGTAGTTGCTGCTGCTGCTGTTGTTGTTGCTGGGACTGTTGCAGCTCTTGCTGATTGTGGTGCGACATGGACGTCGGCAGCTGGGACTGTGAGCTGGAGTTGCACAGCACGCTATATACAGAATCGACCTTGCTCAGCTTCTCGAACAGTGGTATCAGATCGAGCAGCTCCGAGTCGTTGATATCGTCGAACCATGACTTCACTGGCACCTGAAACGATGAAACGGTGGTCATGTTAGTTCATGTTGTTACTTTAGCTTTGTACGGTTGTAAACACTAAAGACCCTTGTTGCCAGTGGAACTTTAGCTTCGCAACGAGGTGAAACTCCCTAAGCCCCAACAGGTCCTCCCAATAACACAAAATTACAATTGACAAAGGTAGATATCATTGTCATGCTTTCATTTCCCCCAAAGGAAACCTACGCAATAGGCAAAAGACAAGCTAACAGTGCCCACTGGAGTCAGCACAGGATCATTACTATACACTAACGGAAAAGTTTCGGAAAACACAAATTACAAATTATTGACAAAATATTCGTTTAATAATAATAAACTTTTCCAACTTCCCCCTATCCCTAAGAAACTATCCTAACCGTTTCCAAACTGGAAGCGCAATAACTCTTGACTACTAAAATTGCGCACTTTACTAAGAATTTATTTTTTCCCCTTTTCGATTGTTGCGACGCACAGGACACAACCTATAAATCTTATGACTCATCGTGCCGTACACACAACGAAATACATCAACAGGGGACGGATATTTCCCCGACCATTGGGAAAGGGTTTTATCGGTCGTTCTTTAGCCGTTTGGAAAAAAACGACCACCAAAGAATCGTTGGGCAATGACTAATTTTCTCCATACCCGAAAACGGAACATTTGAGACGTCATTACAGAATTGGGGAGGCGGTTGAGCTGTGTCCTTGAGTCAATTGTTACCGACTCAACAATCCGTGACGGTTGGGCTTTTTTGGGTTTTGCTTCTTCAGAGGCGTATACTTACAGCATTATCCGGATGAAATATGTAACTAGCAGGTGAGTTGTCAACAATAACAATCTTCTGTAAATCTCTCCCTAGTTTGTTCAGATCCTTCACATAGTTGCCCATGTGGAAGACGCAAGATTCCCTAAATAACCGCGCCCGGAACACGTTCCACCTGGAATAGCGAATAGAGGAAGAAAGTTGTTAGCATTCGGTCCGTTCGGACAAGCTCGATTATTGCAACTTACTGATCGAGCAGATCGGCAACCGGATCGGCGTACTTGGCCAGCGAGGCCGTAAACAGGACGCACTCGTACAGTTCGCCCATCTTCTTCAGGAACTCGTCGACGTGCGGTCGCTTCAGGACATACACCTGATGTACGGTTCCGTCGATTTCCACTGGCACTATGAAATCCGCGTTTGGAATTGGCTACAATCGGAAGCAAGCAACGACAATAACAACAAAAAAGCACGATAGTGTTAACATTATTGGCTGACTTTTGTTGTAGGGTTTCCACACGCGTTCACTGTCTGGGTCCGTTTATCTAGGCGAAGTGGCTCGTGGCAATGTTATTCAACAAAGTTGCGACATAGTTTGTTATTTTTCAATTTCGTTTCCCATTATCACACGAGCCACCTTACATTAGCTTCCGTTCCGTAATTTCGGTCTGTCACAGTTTGACGAAATGTCGAACCTGTTGCTGACAGGATTAAGCGTCTAGCTGTTTTGCTGAGGTAACGGGGAAGCTTAACTGGACAAATTGTGTATGTGTGTTACGAATCGAGCAAAGGGCGATTTTACCGACTGCATAATGCACGATATAAGTATTACAGGACCGACAGTGACAGTGATCGTGTAAGCGCTATTATCTCATACTAATTGCACAACGTGCATGATCAACGACGAAATAGTAACTCACCTTAAAACTGCTATGAACTAGGGTTTCATCTAAGTCTATCACCATGCACTTCTTGTACATATCGGAAGGTCGGACCTGTGGCAGCAGATACCGCGGCTGGCCCTGGATCGGAGGTGGCGTGATGGAACCATCGATCGGCGTCCCGCTGTGATTGCTTTTCGTTCGCCCATTCCGCCAACAGCAGAACAGCGTCTCCAGGAAACCACGATTCGGCGGTTTTAGCCTATCTACATTGTTGACTGCAAAATAATAAAAGAAAACCCCCCACCCAAAAGCGGGAAAACGGAAATGGCGTATTAGTATGCGAATGATTTGTGTGGTCGATGTGCTCTCGCATGAGCTAACTGGGTGGAACTTGGGGGCTGGAGATGTGTTGCGTTGCGGGTCGTTGGGAGATTGATCACCCTCTTTTTTCCTTTACTCCATAGGTATCTAATTCCAACCCGTTAAAAAAATGGCATGATTTTTTCAATTTCGGAATAGGCTAACCACAATATCCGCTTGGCCCATGTGCAAAGCCGGCAATCGAAAGGGTTACTAATCATGTCATTCCTCTCGTTTCTAAACTCGTTGTTTGATGTCACGCTTGAATAGATACAACTGGAGTCGATTTACGAGGAATTCTATAACATTACACGAAATATCACACTGGAGCTGCATTTACATCTACACTCAAACGCTAAACTGAAACTCAATCGAAGAAAGTTGCACATTCGAGATGACATGGTAAAATCATGCGAGAGTCGTCTAGCAACATAGATCAATATAAAACAATTTACATTGCTGCTGATTGCCGACACATTGGGGGTCATGTTACTACCAACTATGAGCACTACACGAGTCTCCATATCATATGGAGAGCGCTTTTGTGACTCTGAAGCCGTCGGTTGATTACCAGAGGACGATATATTGGATATTCATACACGCTCAACGAATAGCAACGCTAATGAGCAGTTTTTATTGAGTTTCTAACTACGGCAGCTAGCAGCTAGATTGGATGTAAATGCAGAAGCCCACTTTCGATGAAGAAATTATCCTGCCGACCTTCTACCGAGAATAGGGAATGAAATAAAAACAACCTAATAAGGATGCACCTTTGCAATTCGGCGAAACGAAAAATCGAGGAGAACTTTCAACATTAAACCCAAAACATTGCAAAGATCTGCAATTACATGCCCGGGAAACCGACTCATTTCCCGGAAAATGGTAGATGACGACGGATGGTTTGTCATTTAGTTTCGGAATTGCGAATATTTATACACTCGCTCGCTCGCTCGGTCTCCCAATCTTCTTACCCATTCCCATACCCATGCTCCACTTGATGGCAATTTGACTCTAAGTTTACTGCACGGTAGTGGCGAAGCAAATCTCGAGATCTAATGAACCTTCCACTAAAGAGCGTCGGCTTCAATTCACTTCCTCGGAGAAGTTGGAGAAGAAAATACAAGAGCCCAGCAACGGAGAAAGCGCTCCAAGGAATATCACTACGCCCGTCCTTCAGGTGTGTTCCCGTGCCTTTTTTTTTTTTTTGCAATACCTCTAGCGAACCGGGAACACGGACAGGAAAGGAAACCCGTCAAGCAATGATGGGCTGCCCCATCCAGAAGTTCATTAAATGGATGGCCTGGATTTACATGCCTTATTTCAACGCTCACCTTTCTTCTTCGGTTTCTTGGGGCCGGGCCGTGTGTAATGAAAGTTGGACAGTGGAATAAGATTGAGCAGTTCGATTTAGGTTGCAGATGCCACAACGAAGGCATGCCAAAAGGATGCTGAAGCACAAAAGCGAGAAACAAAAAAAGAGTGCAATCAATCTACTGACAAATTAATCTCGACTTCTCTTTGCCCTTAAGAAAAACAAAAGAACCTGGAGCCAGGTGTGTTGGAATTTCACAAAAGGCGCTTCAGGGGGTATCTGTAGCAATAATGCACAAAACATACTTCCTAATATTGCAAAAGCTGTGTGTATAAAATTGTGTCAAAAACCTGTTGCAAAAGGATCTTCTCGGCCCGGTAATAGGATACTAGGGCTAAATAAAAAAAAACAGAGCGGGCCTTTGAGCTTAAACAAATGATTGACATGGGTTCAACGATATCACCTCGAGACGAGACTTTGAAAACATTATGCTTTTTTCTTTTTGGTGTGTGTTACTTTCCATTGCCTTGAGGCTACTAAGCACTAATGCTGTCCGGGTTCATTCCATCGTCCGTAGTTCTCGCCCGTATTCTAAGCTCGGCCAGGCTAATTCATCTGCACGGCCGACCAGACCAACCAGTAGTTAAGCGGAATGTGAATTTTGTAATCGAGACTAAACATCAGTCATCCGGAACAGGATGATAGGGCCATTAAAATTGAATTTCAAGAATTGTTTTGCACATAGCCAAAGCATCATTACATATTTCTGGCAGCTAGGCTTACGCCAACATCCATGACAAATTGCATAACTGACAAACAAGACTGACTTAAAGCTAGAGGCAATTTAACGCTCTCTCTCATTAAATATTTGGCAAGCATTTTGGGGCTTGAGGTTCCTTTCGCGCTGGTCCATACAACAAAAGTGCATATACAAACACTGGCGCTTACAGCAAACTTTGCGTTCAGTGACCTTTCCGGTTTGTTGCAGAAGTACCTTTTGGCACTCTGCCCTAATTTGGCCCCTTTTGCGCTTTTCATAAAGTTGCCGGGCGGAAACTTGCTGACAAGCAGCGCACGGACGTTGGAGCACTGCCACATACACATGATTACTCTTATACGAACCCATTCAAAGGACAGTTGTGGATTCGTTGTAATCCTCGCAGGAAGAAAACAAACACATTGTACAACAACGAGTGCAACAACAAGGGATTGAACAAAGGAATTTCTTTTGGTGCGTTGGTTTAAGAAAGAAATGGTCCAGACTGAGAGAAAAGTGATGCGAGATGAAATGAAGGCACTGGGGAACTCAACAAAAGCGTACGCAGACATTTCAAAATTAAGTACAAATGGAAAAGGACTTTTGCCCCTTGCATTTACAACTACTACAACACAACGTTTCCGCAAAACTACTTCACACACTTCTTGTCTGCTTTTCGTTCCGTTGATGATTCGTTTTCCACAATAAAGTTTTTCCACCCTCTAGAACACTACCACCATTTTACAACCTTTTGCTGTAGCGTCATTTTGTCGTTTTGGTGTTCTAGTGTGGCACAACTTTTCATCAATTTTTGCGCCCCTCCACAGTTCGCAGCCTCCTGCAACATCGGTGAAATAGGGGACAGAAGTTCCACGCTTCCCGGTTTCTCGTTGTGGGGTAAGGTCAAAGACCGAGCAAATGTACAACATTCGACGACATAACACTACCCTACACTCAACCAAGCGAGACACCCTTAATTCGATAACGAGCGCATAAAGTTCCGATCCTAATTACCGTTGGAGTGTGCTGATGCTTTTCCAATCGGATCCTTTGGCAGCGTATCAAAAATTAACATCAGTTTGGCAAAGCCCTGTTGTGGACCAACGGTGTGTGCATTCTTCCAGAATTTCCCCCGTAATTTGACGATAGCGTTGATAACAGGCAAACATGGCCATTAAAATTGCAAAAGTACCTCACAAAGTACTAACAAAAGAGTAAAAGAGTTACCTTAAGTTGATTGATTGACTAAGCCGTTAGTGAATCAAACACAAATACATCTTCGTGCTTCCATCTCCTCAAGGTACCGGACATGTGATCCATTTTTATGTTTCTTCTGTAGGTCACTATGCCACTGCCGGATGTTGGAGACGAAGTAAATAGAAAGATCACAAAGCTTGTTATTCTTCCGTTCGCCGTCGACTTCTAGGTGGCGAGCGTCGACAGTATAGCACATCCGGTACGGTCTGAAACAACCTCCAAATGTAAACTCCCTTCGGGTGTAGAAGAGTTTTGTCATCATCATTTCCTTCCAGCACCAGTATTCGACACTGCGACACTCGTCATTCCCGGTGGTAGCGATGGTAAACGCATACGCGCTTTATGAGCTCTAGGCATTGTGCGAAGCGCCGCTGCCTATGGTGGAAAACGGAAGTCTCCCAAGTTACGCCATCCATCAGAACATAAAATCAAACACACAAACACACACACATACATGTATAACCGCTTGGAGCTGTACACCATGAAATGGCCATTCAACAATAGCCTTCGCAAGTTGTTCCTTCTTCCTTTGGCTAGGTGGAAACGGGTGACGAATGTGCCGCCTAACGAAATGAGACCGTCGTCCTGTATTATGTTGCTCGAGGTGTGCAGGAATTTTTCATTAGTTCACTACTACGCTGCGCTCCCCTTGGTGGTTCTTGTCTCCACCACCTCGGAAGGAATACTGCGTCACTTAGTCCATTAATTTCGGACATTAAAATCCATAACCACAGCACACACAGCAGTGCTCGACGCCACGGTACAAGCACACCCGTAACATACACACCGAGACACGATGCCTTGCCCTGCTGGGGCCAGTGCACAAGGACACTTGGGTTGAGAGCTTAACTCCACGGCGGGGGATCACTCCTGGAGAAATTCTTCTACGCTCTTCCAAACTATTGCCCCACGTGGCGACACTAGGCGATCGACGACGATGGTGGCTGCTCTAATGGAGGCCATTAATTATCCCGACAGACCACCAAAAACCCAACACACCCAGACAACCTCCGTTTTCTCGACCTCGCCGCACGCTATACGCCGGAACTACTTCCGGAGGTTATTTTTAGACCACTACTAGTTCCAATTGGCGTCACCATCAATGTCCGCGCTATGTCCGAGGGGAGCGTTTGGGATATTGATGATTCGTCATTTCGTCACCGTGTGACATTCTGTAGGGGTTGGTTAGCTGTGGTTAGTTTAGCGAACGATGACGAAACGTGCACGAAACGATGTGATTCCACACCGCGTTTCAGGCGATACGCCTCGCTCTGATTGACGCGCCTCGTCAATCTCCGTCCCAGTCAAATCCGTCACAAATGAGGACCAATCCCAACCGACCGGTGTATTGTATTATAGTTGGAGGTGATGACGTACGTGTCGCTTAAAGAACAGCGGCAAAACACGCAAACATATGAGCATTTTTCCACCTTAGCGCATCGACCACATCCGGGTTCCGGCACTACCAACACGCCAATACACACTGTTGGTTGTACAGGGAGCGAGAACGACAGGATATCCGCTTTTCGCCTTTCGGTGCGTGATGGTGTCGAAGAATGACAAATTATCAGCACAAGGATGAGCCTTGAGCAATGGCGTCATATAGTTTCGGTGCGTTTGTGACGCAGTTTTATAACAAAATAATCGATACCGAGACAAGCTATTGCTGATCATGCCCAAAATAGACAGCAAACAAGGACGAAACTTGGCGAAAATTCGTCAAATGGTAACCAAAAAGAAAAAGTAATAGAACACACAATGCAAGAAGAAAACCAAAACGCAACAACCTAATTGGACATTATTAACTTTCTCCGACTAATTGATTTCGCTAGCGAGCGCGATGCAAGTTAGCACCACATTATTCTAAACGTAACCGTGTCTCTGCTTGCTTGCTTTCTTCCTTTCTTCTGTCCAGTTCTTACTCTTCTTCCGCCCCCATAAACGGGTGATAACGAGACACCCATTTACCATCTTCCGTGTTTGTCACCTTTGCTTTTTTTTGTTGTTGCTTGTCTTTGTTGCATGCGAAGAGTGACACTGTTGGAAAGGGCAGACATGCTAACTAACTAATCGAGGCGACCTTACCCTTGCCCTTCTTCTTTGCTTGCTAGCCGTCGTGTGTTTATTGTTTTCCTTGCAAAAAGTGGTCACCAAGATACACACCAGAGCTCGTTCGCAATTAATTATCATCAAATTAGTCCCGTCCCAGTGTGTTCCCTCCTGCTTTATGTGTTACCTTATCGGAGGGAAGCCGGTCTGTGTGCGTGCGTGCATGCGTACGTGTGCGTTTGGTTTACCAACGTAAACCGTTGGCAAACTGTCTGGAAGAGAGGGAATTCCGAAGACATTCAGCGCTTTTGTTGCGAAAAATCAGCCTTGGATCCGAACAACATTTCATTCGGGAAATTCGTGAAACGTCCACCACGCACTGTGGGCTTGATGGAAATATAAGCCAGGAAGCTTTACCGCCTGGAATTGTTTATTAGGGGGCTTACGGTAAAAACGGGCGATCGACACGTCTTATGGGAATTTGTTCGGCAAAGTGTTTACGCGTACATTCCTAGAATTTCGGTCTTGATCTGCCACGTGCTTCACCGGGAAACGTGGACAAGGAGAAGGGACTGCTGTTCCGGTGTTCACCGCCACCAACCGAATGGGGGAACGATATGAAAATGAGTACCTTCGCCTTAATGACCGCAAACAGCCAGTGTCTCGCCTGCACAAGCATGTATAGCATATAATTTATGAAAATTTTATTCATTAGCTTGCAATCTACTACCACGGCAAAAGATCGGATAGCAAAAATAACGTACTGCTGCAGCGCTTCTCGGAAATGCTAATAAAATGCAAACAAATACTACCAACGTAGCACGGAAAGCAATCAGTTTTCCCGCACGTTTCCGTGGATTTATTTGCCACTAACCAGGCAATACCATGCAACGGGAGATTTTTATGCATGAAAAAGCAGCTATAAAATTTATACAGCCAACGGACATTTTTAAAAGAGATGAATGGTTTCTTTCTTTTATTTTCTGTTTGTATCTTTGCATTACGAAAATCCAAATGAATCTGTGTCAGCAATCACCATTGATCAAACGAACGAGTTTATCATTTCCACTATGCGGGGGAAACAACATAACCAGTGCAACCGTTTGAAAAAAAAGGGAAACATGTAGTAAAAAATCCGATACTGCATCAAAGGACATATGAGCTTAACGTAACTGAAAAGAACTCAGTTTGAAACAATTTCCTACACATTATTTTTACATTTTATTCGGTGCACAACGGCTGTGCCGTTGTAAAAGATAGATAGATGAAGTCGTCGGAGCAACATTGCACTTTGCAAAACTTTATTCCATAATTTGTTTTACTCGGTGTTAATCTTTTGGCGCCTAGCAGTGCTTGATGCATGCTTTCCAATTTACCAAGCGAAGGACGTTTTTGCCGACACAAGAACATCCTATCTTCACAGGGAGAACCTTGATCCTTGCCTGCTCCCAAGGAAGAAGGGGCAAAAATAATGGGCTCACTCGTCCCGATTATATACAGTGTTGTAAGTATATTAACACCCACCCTACCGTACAGGAACGACACAGTGCACCGGTGTGGTGGTGTGTGTCTCCTATTCATAGCATAACTCATCCCTCTTCCAGGAATTGCTAGCGACAGAGTACGTGGAACGGAAACAGATGCGTTACTATCATGTTGTTTGCTTCACAACAACACTTCCGCCCCAAACAGATTGTTGTTACAAAAGTTCGGCGCCCGTTTTCCATTGCATCCCCTTTTAGTGCAGCGAGGCGAACGAATGATGAAATATTAAACCGGCACTTCCGAGATGTGCTCCGAGTGCTTTACGTACATGGAACAATGCAACTTTCCCCAGCTCGGCGCTTCATAAAGCGCTACAGTCGGATAGAATGTTTTGTAAAAGCTTCATTAAAATAAACGCCAATTGGCGTCTGATAAGCTCACCGATTTGTTATGATCTTTCGCTCTTCTCATTAGTGACGAACAAATTCTGGCTTAATGGAAAAGTTTAACTCCATTGCCTTCTGTTTGGACAGGACTGTTTGCTCTTCGTCCTGGCAATAAACTAAGTCATGCTAGCAATTCCTTCGAAGCAGCCAATATACAGCGCATCATAACTGAACCACTTCACCCTGTGTCATCAGACGATTAAACAACGAACGTCTTAGGCGTCTGCTTGAGTGTCGAAAGCGTACGATCGAAGACGTCAGCAAACGTCAAAGTAACCTGACAGTTCTTAGCATCATTCCTTTTCGGCTGGTTTGCAAATACAGCATCGAACGCATCGTAAAGTCATGATAAGGAAAAGCCCAATCAGCAGACAGTAAGTCAAATATATTCCACCGTACGTGACCGGTGTAACATAAGACCCGAGGAAAAGGATAATCGCACGAACGTGGCGAAAACCCACGCACACGCACGCAACTGTGCTTGTCGCTTGTTTCGAGCGATTTGGATGCGTGCAGACAATGACGAATGGTTTTGCTGATCAATTAAGGTTTTCTCATGCATCAGCAATTCGCGGGAAAAGTGGTACATACAGCAGTATATGTTTAACGCGTTTCGACGTCAAACATTGGGCGAGCCTAAAGACAATCGTTTTTACACCACCCGGAGGAAAAAAGCTTACCGTTAACATTTGCAAACAGTTTAGTTAAATTATGCAAATGTCGTGCAAAGTAACCACACAATCCATCTTGACAATATCGAGCAATTCTACAACACCAGCCGATGCTGTCTCGGGGGGAGCATTAACCCATCGGAAAAAGTCCCATATTCCAACAAGACGGTTGCCCTCGACAGTTTGTACATTCGATAGCGTGAACGAAACCACATCTTCTCTCGACCGTATAATCAGTGAGTTCTACTTCAAACTTCAATATTAATATCCCCCCCATGCACCCCATCTTAAATGTCTGTCCCAGAAAACGAAACAACAACAAAAAAAACCCCTCCCCAAATGCAAATAATCCCTCGCTTTTGGGGGCATAAATTTTGCAAACAATCGTGCGCGAAAAGATGGCCCTTCCACGCTGCCAGTCGGCGGCCGTACAAAGATGTTAAGCTGTTGTCAGCTAAATTATGTTTGCCATATCTGTCTGTTTCGGTTTCTGCAGGCGGGAAGAAAGCGGCGTACGCCCTTCCCCGGCCCTTTTGCGCTCTTGGTTGGAAAGTTTAATAAAATTGTGATCAATATCGAATCACTTTCAACACCTCCACACCGTGGAATGGCCGAGTGCTCCCGGCACCTCACCTTCACCGTTGAGATGGATGGAGCAAAACTTCTTGAGGACACACTCGTGGCGTTTGAAGGGCGAAGGCCTGAAAACAGACTCACTTTGGGTAGCGTAACTGCAGTGAAGTTCTTGGTGATTTGTTTAGGGTCACTCCGCACGATACCCTACCCTGCCGGATCTTGCAAGGTTTCGCGTCCCCGGCTCGGTCTATGCCTTTGCCGTCGTCTCCTTGTTTGATCGCTGGCTCTGTATCACCATCTCCATCGCATCTCTGTGCGCCTCTTGAGGTCCCACGCTGAAGGATGTTGATGTTTATCCAGCCGTGAAGAGGTACCGTGGAGGCGGCACCGACTATCGATTGTGTCTGTTGGGTGGGACACAAAAAGCTCATCGGGACAATGGATGATGATGGAAGAGAAGGTTTCGTTTTACATTGGATATAATGGCGTGAGCGAACTGTAACCATAGATATTTCCCTCTCTTTCGTATCATCATGCACACAGGACCGAAGTGAGCGCTTCCTTCCACCAATTTGTCGAGTTATTTATAATCCAATGTGTCCTTTTTTTTTTCTTCTTCCAATCCCAGGATGAATCTTTCCCCAGTAGTGGGGCATGGCATATGGAAATCTGCAACCATCCTAAACGGGCTAACCGGTCCGATCGTTACGAGCAACTTGGATGTAAGCAACTTGGGGAGTATCACCCTCGCCTCTCCCCCCCCCCCCCTCTTTCTCCTTCCCTGTTTGATGATGAAATTTATTATCCTTTTAGTATAAAGAACAATTACTACCGACTGTTATAGTCCACCCCGTTAATCCACCTGTGCCTGCTGTGTGTCGATGGTACCATGGAGTAAACGCTGTCTGTTTTATCTCCCGATACTGCTGCGGGAAGAGACACCAGCAGTAGGACTCCTACACTGCTTCATTCGCAGCCGATTACTAAAAATAATTCCACAGCCCAAGTAATAAAACCGGCCCAAAAACCAGATCACTCCATCTCGTCAGCCATCCATCCATCCGAAACAGCGATAGACGAGGCCAAAGTCCCAACCTGCCAAACATTCCGCCGACACACAGTAAGCAAAAGGTGTGTATAAAAATATCTCTTACATTGAAAGGCGGAACAACCCAAAGCAAAAATACACAAACTCCTGGCACCGGTCACCGGCACATCTGCTCGGTTGAAATTTATTATGCCAACCGACTAATGTTGCCGCTGAAATGAAGCATAAAATATGCTCAACCAAAGGCGTTATCGTGCGTATGTGAACTGATGTCTAGAAGCGGCGATACGCTTAGGTGTCAGCAGGAAACGATGCTTGGCGATTTTGTGCACTAAACTTTATCAATTGCCACACCCAATAAAGGTCCTTTCAGCCTCGTAACATGGTTGGCTCTGCTTATTAAATGAAATTAGCAGGATCTTCCTTCGCATCGCTTTTAATGATTGGCAAATGTGTACCAACGATGCTGCGGTGATCGAAATTGATCAACAGGAACCGAAACACATCAACCCACCAACCCACCACCGAATCGGGGCAAACACTTCGATGGAGAACAGGATGTTTAATTTTAGCCACGCGTGTCACACGGTACACCTGTACGGATTGTACTACAGCCCCAGCACAAAGCGGGAGTTAATTTATAATTTCCCCGGCGGCGTGTGACTGAGTGAAAGAGCGAAAAACAATCTCGTGCAATTTTCGATTCATCACGTAACCGATCAGAACAAAGCTGTTGTTGGGTGGTAAAGCGCGTGTACCGACTTTGTTTTTTATTTTGTACATTATTTTGCAATCCCAACAACATCAAAGCCAAACATGGCGCGAAAGTCTATTAAGCGAAGTTGTGCCAACGTTACCACACGGCAGACGTGCTTTGGTCGAGAAAAAAATGATTAAAATATGGCTTCGGCACATACCTATTTGCGAGAGATACTACATAAACCTTTCTGCGCTTTCGTCACGTGCAAATAAGCCAGATAATAAGTGAAAAGCCAGTACACGAACGATATTTAGTTTTAATAACTTAAATTAAACGGAATTGTACTCCAACTGTCAGCAAATGTAACCTCGTAAATAAGCTGCATCTTCCGAGGGTGTGCGTGCGTTGAGAATTCGATTAAACACATTCCAACACGACATGTTTTTCTCCCGTACGAACGCCAAATTAATCCATCTCCGAAAACACCACACATGTCTTCCGTACGTTACTCCGAGAACTGCATCGCGAGATGAACTTGAACCTTCCTTCATGATCTTTCTCGGACTTCTTCATCAGCATCACGGTACAAACCCCACACTGGAGGTCTCCTTTCTGGTTCCTTACACTGCTCCCCTACTGACTTCCGATACCGCCCGAGTTGGGAAATACGTGAACCCCACCGGCGAAGCGTACCGAAAGATTTAAAAAAATTGTAAAACGCTTGAAAAAATACAACATTGCGCGCGTCGGCAGCCGTTGGAGAGTGGGGTTTCTAAAATTAGAGACTTAGTTGTCTGTGTTTCCCTTTTGTTTTTCCGCCATCCCGACCATTAGTTCCGATTGGTATGAGCCGTCTGTCGGAATGTATGCACGAGGGGACAGTGAGAGGACAGTGGGATGACTGGTTATGTCTTGGCCCTCCCAATTTCAAGCAGGACAGACCTCTTTGTGCCAGATTTATTTAGACGCGCTGTTCCTTACGCCGGCCATGCTATAACTGTCCGTGGAAACTCACCCCCGTCCGAGTACACACACGTACCCCCAACGGTGTCAGTGTCGGTGTACCTTTTGTACACCAGCAATCCGCCACGAGGGTTGGGTCTGCCTGGGGAGAAGGTTTGGGAGAGGTTGCGAGACGAGAGAGGGAGTCGACATCGTATCGCATGAAGTCACATGATCTTCTTCCGATATAATCTGCCGTGACTAGGCGGTAAGGCGCACACACGCGTCTTTCATGTAGCGCTAAGAAACCAAACCATCAGTAACAACAACAACCACGCCTGACAAAACATATCGCTCGTACCATGCACGCACAACGCATCAAAACGATGAAACCGATCCAACCGATCATTGATGAACTCGCGCTCGATGAATGATGCGAAGCAGACAAAGCGCACATCTTGGAGTTGTGAGAAGCGGTGCATTAAGAGACGTTTGAACAGTTACAGCTGTTAGGTTTGAATGTTCGTTTGCTCACCGATTTATACGTTGTTGGCTCAAGCGTGACTATGCGAATAAATTACCCCATTCCCGCGTGCTCAGATCAATCAAAGCACGACACATTTTCTACGACAACTATCAACTCTAATGGGGATACTGGAGATACATGCAGATATTGCATGTTTCTCAGTTTTTCTTCCACATGATCGGGTTTTCGGAACAATTTTACCAACCAAAACCAAAGCGAATGAACCATAAAGGCGAGCGGGCATCGCTCGTCTAAACATCTACTCTACGCTTCCACATTCACAAACGAAATATCAACTGACACTAACGTGGACGGTTGGTGGGCAGAAATGACATCGAAAATAGCTACCACTGACCACATATACCGAGCAGGGAGGGTGAGCGTTCCTAACCTAACACCGGAACTGAAAATAACGATCAACACTCGCACGTGAGATTTGTCTCGTCTATTGCAACGACACCGGGGCACAATTGTTGGACAGGGCAGGACATTAACTTTCCGAGTGCGGAAAGAGGACGCGAAAGGGGTAGAATACAGCAAAAAGGGTCAATAAAAGTTAACGAACCTGTGTCCCGCCGTTGTGGTAGCGATGGGATGCGCTTTTTTTGTCCACAGTGTGAAAGGAGCTTGTGTCGCAAGTGCTTGAGATTGATAAAAATATAATCATCTTGGGGGGAACAGTTAGTCGAATGGGGAGTTAATTTAGCGCCAGAGTTGATGATGGCCGAACTAGAAAAGACCATCAGCACGCGATGTAAACGGCAATCAAGGCCGGGATGGACACACCGCCTGACTTCTTGCTAAATGTTAGATTCAATTATGTTTTTACAATTCCTTCAGCAGACAGGGAGAGAGAATGAGATAGTTACACGTAACGCTAGTGTTTTTAATGATCTTCTAATTTTGCACATTTGCTAGACCACAAATTGACGACTGCAGCGTTGCATGCCATCGCTGTATTCCTGCCAGCCAACAGTGCGGCAATATCGATTAGCTCTACACCACAGCCAACCAATAATGACAGTAGGATCGCTCAACTCCACCCAAGCACAGGTTTGTGAAGCCGACAGCAACTACCCCTTACACGGCCCAACATGCCATTTGGGACAGGTTTTTCGGGTAACCGTCGACGACGACGACCATGATGATGATGATGATGATGATGAAGCTGTCAAGGGCTGCTGAATAATCGAGCATCGGCGCAAACTTTGGCGCATATAATCTTCAGGTCCGGTTGGTTTCCCTCGGTCCGCTGCATAATTGATTCGTATACAAACATACACGCATTAAACGCATTTTTTATGGGAAAGGTGAGTAATGCGATTCCTTTTCAACTTGCGAATGTACGCATGGTGCGCCATTTTCGAGACAGGTTATGATGCTACCTTTCATCTAACCAGACAGGACCCGGACACAAAATGTTACAAATAAATATGGAACAGCGCTGGGTAAAGTCTGGCCTGCCAGCTGATTTCCTTCGGGTTGACAAGCACAGACGACCCATTTACAATCTATCTAAATAATTCAAAGCAGTCTTGAATGGAAGAACCTTTGCCTGCAGAGAAGTACACTATAGTTCATCATTGCACAAAAATTCAATCGTATAGTTTAGCTTATACAAATCATTCGAAAATGAAAACTTAAAGTTGGAAAAATATTCAAAATTGAGCCAATGGAACCGATTTCCGTTCTCCAATATTTAAAAACAAAACATTGTTTGGGGAGTAACTGAGTGAATTGAAAGTGTGCGGTTGCGAGAAACACCCCACAATCGCTGTAGAACGAAGGGCTGGATTTTATGGGGTTTTTTTTTACAATTTCTACACCCGGTTTGGGTTCCGTTCCCTTCTTATGAGGGCGCACGCAACATGCTCCCGGTATTTCCGTGGAATCGATCGAGCATATTGACCTTCCATTGTACAGCGCCACTTGTTTGCTAATCTGCATATTGCGGTAATCATACATCACCGAGCCACTTTCGCTTTGTTTTGCGCACCGCTAACCTTGAAGCGGTGTATTAAAGACCGGAGCGGTGTGTTTGTTTTTTTGCTATTTGTTAATGATATGTACGTTAATGTGCGCCAGTGTTGGGTGTGGTTTCGACGGTAAGATTGGCCTATTATTTTCCCATCATCTAAGGATGTGCTCTGGGAACGAACGATGGGCTTGCGAGCAAAAAGGATGCGCGCCAAAGGTCAACCGACAGGGTTATTTTGCACAGGCGTAAGCGGAAGAGGACAAAGTTTGCAACATTGTTTTACAAACTTTCCTTCCCACGATGAAGCACAAAACTTCTCTCTCTCTCTCTCTCTCTTCCTGCGCTATTTGAATTATTCGTTCTCGGTTCACGAAATAGTTTCACAGCAAAAAGGTCCACACAATCCATCGACTTTTTGTTTGCCTTACACGTGTCTACACGTGACACACACACACACCGGCAGACACGTTCACACTGTCTCTTTCTCTATTTTCAAACACAACCGACCCAACGGTCGGAATTAATGCTGCACTCCATAAATCATGCTACCTTCTGTGCGGTGTGGATGGGAGCGTGGAGATGTGTAGTAACCGATGCCTCGGGCGAAACTGTGCAAATATGAAATATGACCGTCACCACCCCCGAATCCATCCACCCTTGGTGGCGACCACCATTAGCAAAGGAAGCCATTTTTCGCTTTCATTCCTCGGTGAAGGATATTCAACTTCCAGCCAAAACCACCCCACAGGTGGTGCATACACCGAGATGCGGCCTCTCTGTCTCTCTCTCACTCCGCCAGATGATGGAAGGATATGGGAGGAATAGTAAATCAGTTTTAATTATTCCCGCCACAGGTACGTCGCTATACTGTGCGCTTGATCCGATAATGTCAAAGAGACTAACAAAATGGCTTCCGATTGAACCCGCGGCTTTACACGAACCGTTCCCCCCCCCCCCCCCCCCCCCCCCCCCCCCCCCCCCCCCCCCCCCCCCCCCCCCACCAAAACATCCTAATATGTAAATAAAACTGATTTGTAACAAAAGGAGAGAAAACAAAAAGTTCAAACTCACGGCCTATAAAAGGTGTCTATTGATTTTGTCACTGTCTATAGTCTGCTGTACTAATATTACTAGCGGGCGCCATGTTGCGCCCTTGTCGCGATTTTAACTGCCCAGGACCACCAATGCCCACACGACCAGGGTCATATATACACATAAACCGCAGAAGGCCACCGGAGACAGGTTGTAAATTTTATCTACCACATACACACACATACACACACACACACACACACACAAACGCAACTGACTAAAATTAGAATTCGTCCCGCTCCCCGCGCTGGTGGTGTATTGTCCGGGTGCCGGGTACAACACTGTAGAACACATGCATGCAGAACTGACCGTAAGTGACGATGGTGGCGCGTACAAATGGCGCTCAACGCAAGTGAACAGGGACGCATTGTGTTGTGTCGTCAGTGGAGAGATATTTTTATCCCGTCCGCCACCATGGGCCTGGGTGGTACACGGCCGTAACCGTTGTGCTGTGGCCTTTTCCTTACTCGGTGACACTCATCCAAACGTCATATGCCTGAGCCGTATCTGCACGGGTCACTATCAGTTTTCGGCGTTTTTCGGCTTGCATTAGCAAATGTGGAGGTCTCGTGCCGATGGGTAAAATCGGACGCGACAGTACAAGTGTTGCTGTCGGTTATAAAGAGTCTGAGCTGTCAGCAGTGCGAATTGTTGTGCGAAACGCATCTGATGCCATAAAATAATGCAGCAGCTTTGATGAGACGTAGGTTTTAGCATTAATTGAACATTTTCACTCTGCACCTTGCTGACGTCATGAGCTAACGATTTTGACGAATGAATTTATTTGCATCTTTTCGAGCTTTCCACTACGAAATTATTTGTTATTTGATGAGTGGTTTACCGCTTTGTGCTTTAATTAAAACAAGCGATTATTAAAATGATACCAAAACAAAACTCAATTACAGCCATCACCAATCGGACCGGAAATAAAGTACGCGAGAAAAAAAAACCCCGTCCCAAAAAAGTACGCAAATTCGTTTATTCCGGAAAAAAAGGAAACGAACAAAACGTGCACCAACGGGCGAAATGAAGAACATTTCAAAGAGCGAATCAAAATGCGTAATACAATTTTCCAATCAACAGTTTTCCGGCTTGTTCGCTTCTTCCGTCGTTCTAGCTCTATCCGAATCCGTACGCACGTACAGGTGGAAAAAAAACGAAGGCTTTCGGGAGCAAAAACATATTCGTCGGTACATACGGCAAACAAGCGCGTTGGTAATGTTGCGCAGGAATTTAAGATGTTTTGTTCGCCTGAAGGTATGGGAATATTTTTGCTAGAATTTTGAACCGAATCGTATCAATATCCTTTCCATTTCATGATAGGTCTTTTGTTTGCACAGGACTACGTCCTATCCTTTAAATGCAAACGGCTTCAACCTGGCGCTGTTTACCGGTTTATTGAAGTTTTACAATTATAATTCGCTGGAAGGGCAACAAACGTGTTGAACTCTTTGTAGAATTAAATACCAACTCCATCATCGAAATTGATATCCGAATCAATAAATATGCACCTTACGGGCGATTACTGGAGCAGAGGTACTTGCAACAGGGGTACGGCAGTGTGACTAAATAAGAATCGTTTTACAACGACATTTTCATGGAAAATTGTGTAAAACATGCAAAGCCATTACACGACCAGCTAGCGGTTCCAAGAAATCACAAAATCAATCTGCACACTTCTGATAAAGTTCGTGGCAATGATTGTGATGCGATTGTGAGTCGCTTGATTGCACGAAACGCGTTCCGTAATGTTTTCATGATCTGTTCCAGATCATGTTGTTTATTGCCATCGCCATCAGTTGATCAATTTATTTACTAAAGGGAGCTTTTGCTTTGAAATTGATTCTGAAAGTGATTTCGCAATCAGAATGATTGGGGCAGCTGAAACAGACCTAGTGGCGGCTTTGCGTAATTCTCGCTTAGGAGAAATTCTATATATTTCCACTCTCGCAGCTCGCCATTTCTTTAGGTAACTTTTAGTACAATCTGCCGGAAATAATTGTCTAACGAGGAAGTTTACCGGCAGATTACTTGCCTTGCAACACGGTTGTTATTGAACTGTTGACATGCAGATCAACACATCAGCAGCGTGTAATACGTCAGAACTCATAATAGAATTCGATTCTTAGTAATCGTTACTACACTTCACCAGCCATGTAAAGTGTCAATCAGGCGATAAATAACATGTTTCTGAGCAAATTGTAAGTTAATTCTTCCATCAAAGTGCGTCGAAAATTGAAACTCAAAGCAGTATTTAACGTTTCAGACCGTCACACAGCAAGCGATCGAAGTACTAGACCGATACATAAGTTAATTTAAAAGATCGTTTTTATATTTATTGACTTTGGCATATGGCGTCCATACGATAGAAAGGAACCTTCTCTCTGATAAGGAGTTTTTTCAAATAAATATTTAAAATAATGCAACGGATTAAAATCGCTTTAATACGGATGATTGCTTTACTCAGAAACTAATGGCTACATTTCTGCAACGCCCTTTTACGCAATCAGAATGCAAATCTTCACCACGCAGTCGCTCAAGTCCATGCTAACATGTTTCCCATTAAAGGTTAAGGTTACAGAAGCTCATCAGCAATAAAAAAAGGTTCGCAAACAATGAAAGTATGCAATGCCAACAGTACAAAAGACCAGGTCAATCAAAGCAGTGATTCCGGTGACCAACATAATCTAATTCGGATTGTAACCGTGCACACTGCCAGTTTAGTGCACTTGGCTTGTGGTTGTCTTCTGCTGCACGTAATGTAGCAAAGGCGCTTTAGAATATTGCCATGACGGACAGTAAAACCGACCTTTTGCTGCCATACCGAATGCATGCAGAGGCAAAGTAACAAAACAGGCGAGGATTTAATAACAAAAAAAAAATACAACAACAACACGCATACCACGCGAGTCGTGTGCCACACGTTCCAATGTCAATGAGTCCCTGGGGAGGTCAAACAAATGCAACTGCATCGTGTGCAGCATGCAATGGAAGACGTTTCGTGCGAGTTTTGAAGTAATGGACGAACGTCGGTAGCACTGTGCAAAGGATGTTTGGACGAAAGGGAAGGAACCGTTACCAGCCATTTCCGCAAAGCCAGGATTAGTCCAGGGCCACATTTGAAAAACGTCTGTGGCTGTGTGTGTGTGTGTCTGAGTTTTCATTTGCTTTGGCCTCGGGATTTTTTTTTAAAGTCCACCCAAGGAAGCCATTCAAAGGTCAGAGGTTCGGAACGCTACTTCCACGCTCCACCTTTGCGGTGTATGCTGAACAATAGGCTTAAAAAACACACAGCAACAAAATGTAATAACATTCTTCACTCAAAACACATACACAGCCTTCCGATTCGTGTGTCAGACTACCACACACAGAGGGGACAGAAAATGGCGCTTAAATATTGTGCACGTGAAGGGTGAATAAAAGTCCCTGTTTTTGGGACGGTTCATTCAAAATTCACTATATTTCACGAATTCCAACCGAAGGTAACACATCAATGGTTTGGATGGTATTGTTGGTATAGTGAGAACTGCCACAAACGTAGCACTGTTACCGATCATTCATTCTTGTACAAACAGTCCGGCGTTCTTTTTGCCCGTTCGAACAATCCGATGAAAACAATACAAATTCGGACCAAGTACTTGAACAATGAGTACAACAAAAAAAGAAACATACTCCATGAATTAACGTGCTGTGCACCTAAAAACAATGCTACAAACCAACATTTCAAGGGTGTTGAGCGATTTAAACGGCGAACCTTGGGCCAAATTGTTAAAATTAAAGAAAAAATCATGAATCATTCTAAAAGTGACAATTCTTCCCATAACTTACAGCTTATATTCCACAACATCCCAATTCGTTTCATTTCAAACCTCTAAGTGCGAACGGTACGATTGTTTGCGAATATTACCTGTAAAGAGAACGAAACGGAAAACAATTAATATTTAAAGAATTAGCGTTCAAACATCAGTAAAATGTGTTTTACATCAACATCAACAAAGTTGATCGTTTTGCTCAAACTGATAGTGTGCTGATAAAACGATTACAAGATGGACGATAAGCACAGTGAAAGACCGCAAAACTTCCACCAAAATCTTTAACACGCAAACAACGAAGCATAACCTCTCACATCTTGGGCACAGGCCAACCATGCCGTGGTTGGTAGTAAAGCAATCAAATCAAATTGGAAAATAATATAGCCACAGAAACTGTGCTGGACGAATGTATCTTGGTTTCATTTATAAATTTCACGCATTTCCATCTGAAGAGAGCCGTGCTCTCTAAGGTCATAATTTACCACTGGCATGAGTCGCCATTTGTGTGTTATTCTGTTTCTGCTAGATCCGTGCAGCCGCACCCAAATCCTATTACTCCCGCCTTGGACTGATTTATTCATGAAGCGCAACCATCAAACCAATCGAAATTCGCAATCGGGTAAACAGCATAGACAACATAGCTGACCCATCATGGTGGTGTTCCGGCATGGTGAAGGGAGAGATCAGGAGGGAAACGTTCGCTATTCTAGCCAAAAGCGAGCTGACTCATTCGCTAACCCTAACCCAGCACCATCCTTTACCGATCTCGAATCGTCCTTTCCTTGGAAAGTGGAAAACGTACAAATGGCTGACCTCATGTGTACGCGCGCCCGCTCACAAATGTTGGTTCGAATAAAGCAAATTTGAAGTTATGATAAGGGAGGCTTAAAGTTCTCCCTTTTAACACTGTACGGTAGTACACCCTTCTCTATATGAGATGAGAACAGAGAAGCCCAACCGAAGAGTGAGCATCTTTTACGAGGACGTGCCCAAGAAGAAGCGAAGGGCATCGGAACAAACCGAGATAAATTCCATTAGTCATATCTAATTGGATTGAGGGCAGAAATTGCCTCCCCGTTGTGCTTTGTGCCGACCGTTTGCTCATTGCAATCCCGAAAGCCTAACCACCCTCTTGGTTACAAAACCAACCCCCACCAACACCAATTGCTGTTGCGGTAGCTGCGATAATGCCCGATGGGTTCAATCCTCGGGATTATATTTTTCGCACTCATGACTTCGCACATAGTCAGCATGAGAGAGCCGTTGGGGATGGGTTGGCGAATGGTGTCGCGTTCTATTACCATCACATGTAACCCGTGTATGATATCACCACACCACATAATAGAAAAGTGACACTGGGGCCACTGGGGTTTTGCGACATGGCGATTAGCAGACGGGGATTAACAGTGACTTAACGCTGCCACTCTTGCAAGACAGCAGAAACAATTCATCCCAACGCTGTACGAGCAACAGGTGTGCGTCCATACAGTGACAAAACATCCAGCGGAAACACATCAGAAAAAGGCCTACGAAATATAGCAAGCAAACATAAAACATTAATACACAAACCCAAACGTACACTGTGGGATGGTCTTGCAAGCAGCAGCTACACCAATCATATAGCTCGCACGCTAGTGTTCTAATTTCTCTATTGTTTTCGTTCGCTTCACACAGCACACAGTTGGAAAATGCAGTTTCACCAAATGCATCGACAGTTCGACAAGTTCGACAACCCACGGTTAGACAGTAGACATTGCTGCCGCCCAACTTCGGCAAACGCGTTGTAGCCTCGGTTGCTCAGTAGAGTTCCAATATGTAGGACGATGCTCGTCGATTCGCACAAAACAATGGTAGATAAATTGGAATTGTCAGACGTGACAGTATGCGCGAACGGAACACCCAACAAACAGGGGCGCTAGTTGCGATGGAGGGCATCGCTACAAGGCGCTCTTGCGCTAGACACTCCAGAAGGCCGACCGTGTGGTCTATGGTGTGCTCAATTTGCTGTTCTGGCTTCTTCCGATGGGAAGGAAATCATTCATGCACGTTGCGACTGTCAGGCGTAACCGCACGATGTTCTCTCGCACATAAGCCAAATTACAAATAGCGTTCGTGCTGGTGAAACCAATCCGCCAAAGCTAAATTAACCAGATCTCATTCATTCGCTAGGAATATCGGCCCATTATAGCATTCTGCATTGCCGCAGTTAATAACGCATGTATTACACACGGTCCATAGACATTAGTATGAGACGAAACATGCACGCTTCGGTACATTTTAATGTAAATAACGTATCCGTACAAACACGTCCCCGTTGTTTGACCACTTCGTGAGATGGTGACATCACCATTGCAAGCGCTTGATAAAATTTACTTCCCCGAGGCAAACGCCTTACCGAGACAAGCGATACCAAAAATTCAGACACACTGTCTAGGTTCTACAGTTTCTTGCTATGGTGGTGACAGTCGTACTATAGCGATTACTTCATTACCACCTCTCAGATATTAGCTGCGTTTACTGCAAGACGCCGAATTGAACGCACCTAATCAAGCGTATTCGAGTGCCGAATGTAACCAGATAATTAATTGACAGCACTCTGTGATGGATCAAAGTGCGATTTCATTACGCCAGTTAGTGCTTAACTAGAGCATGCTTGTTGCGAAGGGACCCCACACACGCACACACGTTCTCTGGCGAGCTTCAACTTTGTGGGAAAAGGTTAAATATGATCGGCGTTGTTAATTAAAATGAGTTTATAATTTATTTACCCGAGCGCCATCGCGCGGGGCCGAGTGATTATGCGAGAAACTGATCCAATTAAATTCGGGGCCAACGGTGTGGTGTGCCGCAAAATATTTGCACTGGTGCTGAATTAAAAAGGAACCGAAGTCATAAATAGTGTTGGGAGATTCAGTTCAGCAAAGCCAACCAACGAAAAGAATGTTTTCAAGATTCATAAAGTAAAGGGTCGTGTGGTTTGCATTATGGAGCTATTAATATTTAATGTATCACCTAAATTTAATGCCCGTCCAAAGGTCCAGCACCTAAAATCGGGGGATGCCCCGGTTAAACATTACCAGATGGAGAGATGTATTCGGCCGTTTATCTCAAGTTGTTGGAAAAAAAGCATCTCAAAACAAAGTCCCCAATAACTTGGGGAGGGAGGCAATACTAGAATTGGTGAATTCCGTTGTGAATTCCACCCCACACCCTGTATGACGACGTCTGCGTCGCACTACTCTGCGGAATGCGCTCCAAACGCTGGTCCGTTCAGTATGTGTGTGCGTGCCTGCGTTGCACAGCCGACACCAAACGACGACAACGATGACTAACGGATGAACGAAAGGGCGGCTTAACCACTACCAGCAGCAAGGTAAAACCTCGCGAGTATCGCGCTTTCGCGGTTACTGCACTGTTACTGATACATTCTTCACTATCACCATCATCATCGTCGTCGTCGTCGTCGTCGCCATCATCAACAAACGGTGATCAGCAGCATGTGATCATGAAACTCATCAGCGCGAGATTCGTCATCGCGTGCTGCGTTGGTAAGCCACACAATATTCGTCTTGAGGAACCCGAAAAACAAAACAAAAAAAAAACGAACCGGGAAACTACAAGGTGTGGCCGCCATACCGAGGTTGAGAAGATGCGAAGACCGTCACTTAATATGCCCTCCTCGGTGAGCTTCCTCGCGATGGCTTCTCTCTTTCGTACGTTCTCTCTGTTTCGCTGCGCCTTCGCGTGCTCTTATCATAAAACAGTTACGCGAAACAGGGCCAAATGGATAAGAAACGCGTTAAGAAACACGGAGACGACAGCGACATGAAAAAGGCGAGTTGCAGCAGAGTACGACGGATGCACCACACCTTTCCGTCGGTTTGGCTAAAAACAGTCGGAAACACCGCTATATCGCATGGTTCGCTTGTTCACTGGTTCGCTGGTAAGCTGGCTGGCTGGCTGGGTGGCTGGGCTGGTTGCTGTCGACGGGAAGTGCAATAAAATATACACAAACACTCCCCGCACACAAACACGTGCACGCGGTTACCGTCGGCCGGAAGGGAAAATTTATTTACAGATTGATTTCGTCATTGGGGAAACTTTTCCAATCGCTCGTAAATAGTCTTAAATCAACAGTTCGTCAAAACTGGCAGTGCCGAAAACATTTTTGGGCGCTGAGGTTAGGGAACTTGGTTTTTATCTTGGTCGTCCAAAAAAAATACAACAAAACAAAAAACCACAACAGAATGCAACAAGTGTTGTGGTGAGATGCCCACCCAACCAGATGACCGATAAAGTTTCGGGGGGCTGCTGTCAGTGTGACCAATGTTTGATGGAAAAATAATCTCGCACCCAGTGAGAAGCCGATGGTTGAAGCGCCCTTGATGACTTGGTGACAATACACACATTTTTGCTGCTGTTGTTGGTGTGGTGAGTGCCGCGTACTACCATTACTATGATGCGCAGAATTGAATAAATGTGGTCGTTTGTCACGGGCCTGACGTAAGCGGAGACACAACCGTGTACGACACACTGAATGGCTTGGGGCTGATCGTGCACACACCATGCCATACTAATCAGGTTAACCTTGAGCTCCATATTACGAATTACGGTATCTCGCCGTGCTCCTCTCTCGCTAGTTCCTTCCTCCATTCCTCGCCAAACAACAAACAAGAGATGAACGCGCACACAAACACACATAAACACAGCGTGCTGAAATGTAGAAAATGTTTAGAATGTCAAATATGATGCCACCCAAAAACACTCATCCGATGCTGTGCTGTACAGTGTTGTAAATTTCGGATGAAACTAATGTTTGGAACAGGTTTCCGACGGAGTTACGTCTGCTATTTACGTGGAGGTTATTGTGAATCCCATCGACAGGTCCCCAATAACATGCGTAGCACTAATATTTTGAATTTGCCCTCAGAACCGGTTTGAAAATGATTCTTTTTTGTTTGTCTGTGTACCAATGGAATGGTGGAAACGGATTAGAAGTGATAGTGTACGATTTTAACGGTCTGATAAATTAATGCTCCATTGCACCTTTCTTCTAGACGCTTGTTGCCAATCCATATCTACGGCAGAAGTAGCAGGTGTAACTGACATGCGAGAAAAGGTACAGAGAACAAAAGCAAAGCGACATTAAGAATTAATTCCGACTCGTTGATGTAACACGCTAGCAGTTACGCAATATAAATCCGTCCCACACCCATACACAAATAGAGACAGAGCTCACCAGAACGGAAGTTTCTGTAGACTATGAAGTAATGTCTTCCAACTAATCGGTATCAATGGTGTAACCGAGATGGTACCGTACACACTGCTTGCCCTCATTCATTCTAATCCCTAACCCGGTCGGAATGTCTCAACAGCAAACCGGATGTCCAGACAGTTTCGGAAGGAAATTAAACAAGGTAGATTAGAAAAAAAAAACACACACACACACGTATATGTATTTCCGTTCAGCATTTAAAGATAGAAAGAATCAGCTTTACAGCATGTCAGTGAGATCGCTTTGGAATGCAACACAAGACAACACACGCACACATCGACGCACGCTCTACCTAAACAAATCTCAATGCGTTTGACGTTTGGTGAAGGCGCAAACCGTGCGCACTAACGTGATGCTTGTGGCACGTTGCGTTAGCTGGTTGAGTTGAATCTGAGCAAGGGTTTTGGTCGATGTGACTAAAAACACAGTCTCGCGCACACAGTATCTTCGCTCAGTTGACGTTTACAGTATACGATTTTTTTTTCTTCTTCCGCATGCATGCATTATTACAGTAGGAATCTCCCAATGCGGGCCCCCCAGCTATACTTATCTATAATTTACGACTGCAATTACCGAACGCTTTGGAGGAGCTCGAACGGCGAGGGATGGAATTTAAATGCCTCAGTGATTTGTCAGCCAAATGGTGGAATTTTGTTTCCTATAATGTTGAGTCAAATGATTGTGTTTCAAATGCTATTACTTTCGGGTGTAGCGTTTTAACTTTTTATGATCAAAGCATTGATTTAATGCTGTACTTTAAATGAAGGGAGCTGGTATTCACAGGCATGACAAAGAGCTAACCTTTAATTTCAGGTTAGTACTATATTTTACCCCTTATCGATTTAAAGAACAATGATTTCATAAATTGGTGAAACATCAATTGAACAATGAGTCATAATTCTTAAATATAGGAATCCGAAGTCGTCAAAATATGTCACCTATCTTGGAAAAAGAGATATACCGATAGTTACCATCGATAGGAAATGCGAATTCATCTCAAAAAATTACCTCAGTACTGAGCACGTCACTTAGGCCGATCTGGTGAGTTTTTCACGTCATGAGAATAATACCAGATGATGAGCCTCTGGGTCTGCAAGGTGCTGCTACACGTACAACTAGAAAATGGGCGTGAATATCCTCCCCAGCATGAAGTTGTAACAGCAAGTCCAGTTGAGTGTGAAAGCACCTATGGTGTTATGAACGAATAACCCATTTTGCGCTGAATTATAACCAACCGACGAACAACTAGATGTCACGGTTAATTCAAAATGTGTCACGCAATAACACAAAGTGACCCAGAGAAGTAACGTTCAAAGATGATACTAATGGAAACAGAACGAATTTCTCAGCGCTGACTCATCAAACAGTCCACACCACGTGACCCTCGTTTGGGAAACACTCAAAGATCCCTTTACATTACAAGTGTAAAACCACCAAAGCTTTTGGTGCCGGAACGTCGTGACTCATCAACCATTCCGACCGTGTTATATCCTTCACCCGAGGGACGCCCACCACCAACGGGAACCAGGCACAGTAATAATGTGTCAAAAAAAGGGAAAAAGGTTCCAAATAGTGATTTTGGACGCCGGTACCGGTTACGTTATCAAAACAACAACGGAGGTTTACCCCGGCCGAAGGGAGCTGACAAAATGTGGAATGACAGCCGATCAGCCCCTGATATCTTTGCTCCAATCTTCACACAGCACGAGATTAAAAGCAACATTTAAAAAAACACATACACAATGTTCAACAGCCCAGAAAAATCACCATTCTAATGGTGTTGGAAGGCCGATGGGATGTCTTTTCGCATCCCGCAGGACGATACCGGGGTCACGGCAACGACTGTCCGGCGTGGAAAAGGATCCTCTGCCGTCCATTTTCATTATCGTTTACGATGGGAAGGACGAAGAAACATCGCTTGTGCCGTGTCCCTAAATGGGTTTTCACCAAACATTCGAAACGTTTGGGAAACAACAGCAAAAAACTCCGAAGAAATTGTTTAAGCAAACTGTGCTTGAGTTGTTTCTCTTCTGTGCTGGCGATAGGAAATTTCCGATATTGGAATACGAGACCTTCTCTGCGTCGCACACGCTTTTCAATCACTGGGATGGTGGTCATTCTTGTTTCATAAGGATTTGTAACAGAACACAAAGAGAAGTGGTTCGCGTACTAATCGACATGAAAAATTCAGTGAAACAATTTCAAACGCCACGAGCAGATTTATCACGCGATCCGGGGAATGTTTTCGGTCGGAAGTGTTGCCGCCAACACTGGGTGTGTGAAAGAAGTGTGTTAAGCAATAAAAACAATCATCCGCTCCCAAAATGACTTTTAAATCACACCAACAAGTGTGCTTCGGTGGAAACCCAATCAAATTTTTATTGTTTTTAATCCTCAAAAAACTAAAGAAAACTGTTTATTGTGATTCTTCTCCAATGACTGCCGCCTTTCTAGCCGAAATTGTGATCTGGAAATTGTGATTTTGAGCTCTGTAGATCCAACGGTTGTAATACAACGAAAATCTTTCACTGAGAATAATGAATTTACAATATCTAAAACTTTCGGAAACTCACTTATTTCTGCCATTAAATTTCTTGTATATCTCACGTACCTCAGTCTATCCTTCGTCTGTAAATGAATTTCTCACGTACCCAATTAGCCCTCCATACGTACGTCGGCGGCTTTTAATGGAAGATAACAGAGAATGTAAAGGAAACACACCGAAGCGGCGACACCAATTTCCTGATGCTGCTCCGTTGGCTACTGCCTGGCCAGGCCCCAAGGCCTGGGTTTTGCGGGACAGTTTAATTAGTTCCATTAGGAATCGCTTTGGATCTATCAATTAACCGCTAATTGATTGTTTATCGCTGATTGAGAAGCGTCATCACCGCACCATCCGAAGATGTAGAGACAAATCGATCAGAACAGGACGACAGTATCGTTCGGAACCTTTCCAAACGACACACGCTCGTATTGTTGAAATGGTACATTTTCTCGTAAAAGCTTCCCGTAATTCGTTCGCAGTGACTCTCAATGCGAGCGCAAAACAGCAAGAAAAGTTTACACGTGCCAGTGAGAAACACGGCCAACTCCATTTAAATTTAGATTAAAATAGCTTCCGCCCGTGAGGAGTGTATGCCGTACCGTTCCGGCTGGGTCTTCGTGAGAAACGTCGGCATGTTGCATTCTGAAGGACACTTTTTAGCGTGTCTGTTTTTACACATCTGATCACCTTGCTTACCAAAAAATGCCACCCCGACAACTCGTTGCATTTCCACAAGACACTTTTCTTTCACTTACCACCTCGAGGGCACTATCAACAACATCCACACTCGCGCGCACACGGTGACCTCCACTGTCGAGGTCGCAAGGTGACGTAGTACTGCCGTGGTGGTTGTGCTTTTTTTATCACTGCATACCAGGACTTAAATGATATAATTACGCCATACACGGAACCGGAACAGGGCACCGACCGTGTGCTAAGGGCAGCCTATTCCTGGGCTCACCGTAACTAAGGCTAGATGGCCCGTCACTGCGACATTTTCCAAAGCCTGGAAATGCTATCTTTTCCATCATTTGCATACTTCTCCAATCTTATTTTCGTTGGCGGTACTGCAGCGCGCAAGTGAAATTAGCCCATCAAAACCGACGGCGAAGGTACATTTCGGTTGACATTTAGACACACGACAAGCAACTGCGTGCTACGGGCCCTGGGCGATGCCACAAAGCTCTCTTCCGAAGGCAACTAAACGTTGTTTACGGCTGCAGATTCATTTTCATTCGGTGCTGCACTATCTTAAGGTGGCGGTTTATGTGTGACACGAACGACACCGGAGGGCGGCATTATGTTTTTCGCGTTCGGCACGGAGAAATGGCAAGCGCCGGTCGCTGCTGCTAAATGTACCTCCAAGACCAATAAAAACACGCGGCTAGAAAAAGGTCCGGCTTTGCTCCGTACCGCATGGAAACAAGAAGCTCGACCGTGGCCCTCCCGTGTCTCATAATGATATAATGGTTAGCTTTGATAAAGTCAATTTAAGACCAAGACTTTCATTATAATCGTAGGTTTACGTGTTTACCTGTATATGTGTGTGTTCTGTTCTGGTAAATTTGACCAAGGCACGCAATCTATACGCCAGTGCAGCTCATCAACTTGCTCGCTTCGTGAGGGATGTTCTCGTTCAGATGTATAAAGGATAATTTTCAAATAAAAAGCACCAATTTGCCCCTTTATTAAGCTCAAGTCTTATTATTTGCCTAATCTATTCATATTCATGAGCAGAACCAATAGAAGCATTCATGTTGATATTATGCTTGAAAAATTGTACATCCAAGGGTTTCTTACATATGCATACAAGATATTAAGAGACACAAATGAGTTTGTAGCGTTTTTATATCAGATGAATGCTAAAATGAGCTGTTACAACCAAAGGAAAAGATCACCGGGCAGATCTACCGGGCACACTCCTATTGTGCCAAGAAACGATAAAGTTATTCTACAGTGCATATAACTCCATCAAATCGCCACAAAGAACTATCTCTCTACCCATACGATAGAATGGGAACTTTGAAACTCCCAACAAGAATTACTAATTAATCCTCTTTTGAAACTCGTGGTAAATTTTGCCTGAACTTTAAACCAGCTCCAGTATAGCTTGTTTGATTTTAAAAGAAAATGTTCCCACACCACAGCTTTGAATGAAGGTTTGCTATCAGCAATTAGCACGTCATAGTCAAGAAGGCTAGACTACCGCAGTGATATCACCACTTTCTCTGCGCTTCTCCCGCACACCCATTAGACCTCTTTACCCATCAAACGCATAATCAAGTCGACAAACACTCATGCACAAACAGCACGATCAACGCGCAGAAAACGCTCACACAAAGCAGATCCGTGTGAGTGTGTGCGCCGGAATAAACATTGTACAGTAAAATGGCTTTAGCATATTTATTTGTTCCAGCCGTTGGAACCTTTTTGTTGGTTTGCTTCTTCTTTTCGCACACTCCGATATGCGAACGATTTAGATAAGCGTGCGACACATCTTCCCTGTCGCAGGCATGCACACACAGACACACATTTTAGTCACAAACTTGCCAGGTCTCTGGCGTGGCGTGCAATAGCGAACCACCCATCCACACCGACAAACGGGACGAGTGGTTTGGGGTGGTGCATGAGATGATGGGCACGCTTGGCACACTGCAGCAACTGATAACGATACAAAATTTAATAACGACCGGAACGGGAAATGGAGACTTTTAACCGTGCGAAGAGGACCGTACGTGTGCACAGCAGGACAACCATGGGACAGTCACCGCAGTGTTAGCTTTCGGACACACGGGGGCACAAAATCAAAAATCAAACCTGGGTATACCTTAAGGATTTGTTCGATAAACAAAATAGCTGCCTAGCTGACCAATCGCCGTTTGTTTCTTCTATTTTGTATGCACTCCAGAGTGAATTGACTCCAGACCCAAATAGGTGTGTTTGTGTGTGTCTTGGCTGTTCGCAACACAACGCTGACGCACAGGCAAACCTTTCATGCTTATCAGGGAAATAAGAGTTCAACTGCAAAGAGTACATGACACCATCGACTATAAATGTCTTTGAGCCAAATGTACTTGTACGAACATTTCTCATCTAATAATTGCAGTCTTTTTTATTGTTATTTTTACGAGTGACAGGAAGGTGTAACATATCTTGCACCAAAAAAAGGTACACCTGATAGCAATTAGCGAAACGGTTCGTCACTCGGTGGTCCGTATTTTCCCAAGGTTCGTATGTTTGCACGACCAGCTGTTGGAAGATGCAACAGCACTCGTACCAATTTTATTTTCGCATTTCATTTCTTTTTACAAACCCTCCCACCACCACCCACACAAGATGCAGACGTGCGTTCGTTATGAATGAGCATACGCCACATCCCCTCAATCAACACCCACGAAAGGGCGTAATAAACGCAGAGAACGTTTCGTACGGCCCTTTCTTCCTTCACCTCCCGATCCGATGGTGGGATGGCGTTGCCACTAGCAGAAGGGAGGAGCATGTACAGGGCCACACGTTTGCAGAACAAAAAAAATCGCAGCTATTTCTGGAGATGTTTATTTTGAGATAAAAAGGGGACCCTCCACGAATGCGACGTGGTTCCGGGTGGGAAACTGCCATTGCGTACGCCACACCACCCCGGCGATGTGTGGGCGAGTGAGTTTTTCTTACTGACACGGAAATGGAGAAGCACACACACACACACACATGGGCGTGCGTGAACATTCAATTATAATTGTGAAATTATAATTTCCCCTCACTGCCAGTGCACCCTGCTTCACCACCTCCTAAACCTTCACCGAGTTTGGGTGCGATGATGTCAGTCAGTCAGTCACACATGGAGCCGATTTCTGACGGTTGATAATGGCGGCAAAAAGACGACCTATTTGATAGTCTTTACAAACACGCGCGAACGCCGCACACACAAACACACAAATACAACACACAAGAAAGGAAAAAAAACAGCCCAAGTTAACTTGGGTGGTGGCGCTTGGGTGGAATGAAAGATTAACTGTCAGCTGATGGGCACACAAAGAATTGATAGGATCACGGAATAGAAAACCGGCATAAACTATAGAACAGCACACTGATGTTGATGTGGATGAGAAGACCCGTAAAGTAAACACCAACAACAACAAAACGCTTACAAACGAAGAGAGACACACACACACACACGCACATAGACACGGAGTGCTCCAATAATCTCAACCCTGTCAGTGAAGGGTCACTCACCGCCCGGAACGCACCCTGTATGGTTGGTGGTGCTGTAACGACGACGGCATCGGTTATGAAACTTGGACTTGGTTTTAGAGTTGATTAAACCCCGGGACGAAATGTTTCGATTTGATCGAGACAAGGCACAAAAAAGAAGTGAAACCCTCATCCAGTCGCTGCTGCTGTTACCCAGCCAGCAGCAGCACCAGACACAATTAATTAACAGATGGTAAAGTTCGATTAGCTAAGACAGCTTTTGGAGCATGAAGGCAGAACACCTGCAGTGAAGAGTTTACCAATTATTTTAATAACCGCTTCAACAGCAGAAAAACGATTCATCCATACCGTAGTCAACCCGTGAATGGAAAGTCCTCGGAAAACTCACTCCCAACCATTTATATTTGTGCAATTTCACGCATTAACTTCACCACCAACGGTGGAAAAAAAGAGAAGGAGAGCAGATGAGACGTACGGAGGTTTTACTCGTGCTCCCGGCCGTCTTCCCAGGGGTGCGAAAATCAATTGGAAATCAAGTGAAAATGAAAGTTACAATCTATGTCAGTGGTACCGTGGCAACAGTACCAATTATAGCCATCATCATCATCATCATCCTCCTCACCAGCGTCGGCAAGATCGAGCGTTGTGGAAGTGTTTAATTGTGGAATGAATCGATCCACCGGAACCCAAGGAGGTGAAATCGCCCAAAACATCGAAAAGGTAGTGCATCAAGAGTACCGGCCAGCGGCCAGTTGCGAAAAATGCTGACCGATCTATGATGTACCAGAAGAGAGCACTACTACTCTGTTACATACATACGCTGCTGGTGCATTTCATTCAGCGTTGTGTGTGGAATAAAAATAGAAAAGCATGTTACGTTCATTCCAAAGTCCATGCAAACGTTTGCGGATACATTCACGCACCTACACACATCGGCCAGTTCAATTTTCAAATCGATTTATTGGTTGAATCCTGTTAAATAAATAATCGATCTTTAACCAATCTTTTGCACTGCGCTTTAACACATTAGCAGCGTTTCGAACGCTAGATAGAAGGCAAAAAGGAACTAATCTGCTCATAAGTTGTACATAGAATGATATTGGTAGGAATCATAAAACTAAAGACATCGTAAAACTGTTGTCACAATTGAGATGGGTGCACCATCATAAAAGCCACACGGCTTCATTAAGCGATGGATCAATTTGCAAGAACATTGGATGGACGTAACACCGTCATCTGACAATCAACTAAAGAGGACACTGTTGGCAAGTCTGGGGCGACGATTTTGGAGTTGTGATGCGGACGTTCGCTTCAATGAAAATACTAAAAATGGACAATAAATCAACACTTTATTGCATTAGCGACAAGTCCATCACCATGCAACGACTTGTCTCCAATAGTGCAATAACACCCACATTCTAGGTTAATATCTTCCCTGGAATTATTTCCAATCCATGTTCGATATTCGACAACCACATGTCTACCAGCTAAACGTTGTCCATGGACGCGGCTCATCAGTTTTATCATCTTTCAGCTTAGAACACTCTTCTCAAGCTCACATCAATTCGAAAGTATCGCTCTGGAACTAAGCCTATGAACGTATCACATAAACTCAGCCATTCTGAAGTGCCTTGTTACCCTCTTGAGCATTTGCGATAAAGCGCTCTATAATTACTATCTCATGTAAACAAAACAAACTGGACGGCTGTTACACGTTGAATATGTACCTAACTCTGGGTTCATCTAAATTAGGGATTTACTACATGTTTAATAAAACAGGGCAAATCTCAAGTTACTGCAATTCTTTGCTTTTCCGTCACATTTCACGTGGAACACAATGACGCCTTGTCCCATAGAGTTCGGTGTTGCTAAGCAAGAGTGTGTGGTGGTCTGGACGCTACCAAGGAAACGTCTTGTCAATCCAAATTATTGATAGTTTATTGATTTCTTTCCCAAGGCATTCGAATAACAAAGTGCCTCTGATGGAAAACCTTCGCCATCGTTGCACATCTTAGCACATTTGGCGAACGGAAGACATGGGAGACACGTCCGTAGGATTGACTCCACGGTTAATCCCTCAGGAAGTCTGTTTACTGCACCGGGAGTATGTCACAGTTGTTCTTACCGTCCATCCTGCTCATGCCAGAATCCTACCAACCTCGACCAGACAGCTAACTTCGATCGGACCAGACTCTGCGGGTCACCAGATTGTGAGTGTACGAGTATTGTGGAGGAATTTGTCGTCGTCGTCGCCGTCGTCGTCGGCTGCACATTTTCTATTGACACACTTTCCACACCCTGACGACTGGACGGCGCGGTGCGCACGAGACCCAAACACAACGGAAGCAAGCGAACGTGGACTGACCGGAGAGAGGAAAAGCGGAACGGAACCGAAACAGCGACGGGTGGCGTAGTATTATCGAGCCTTTCCAAGGCAATGGTGCCGGCAAAGCTGTCGTCCGTGACTTTCGCTAGTCGCCAGCAGGTCGTGCGCAGGTCGGAAGGAGAGGACCAGCTTGGCAGCATACGCCGTCGTTACCTTTGGCACCGTGGCCCAGAGCACCATTACGACTTCGGTTCGGTATTAAATTTGAATGGAAATGCAACAGTTAGAAGCAAGATTTGAACGTTGTTTCTGAAGCGTAAGATTCCAGCTGTTAGGTTATGCTCGGTTCTGGGATATTGTGAAGGTGAATTTCTCAAGGATACGCAAGCAAACACACGAACACGGCAATCAATCGCTGGGAGGTCATTGGATTACTACACTCGCACTGGATGCGGTGCGGTGCGGTGAAGTCACTGGAGGAAGTTCAGGGAGCTGTAGCACTATTTGGAATGTCTGCCACCTTCACAACATCATGAATCACATCCAACACCTCAATCACAGTGTTTGTGAGCAAAACACCATACGGGGGGAAAAAAAACCTGTTTGCTAATAAACTCTATACCGACCAATGTTTGTCCGAAGTGTCTGCCTATTTGATTAGAGGCACGGTTTTTGTGTGTGTTTGGCTCTGCCACTTCGTCTTTATGCACTGTTGAAGCGTTAAAAGGTAGAAAGACAGGACAAGTTTGATGTTTTTTTTTGTACCCTTTTCCACACCAATGTAATATCGTCGTCCAGCGGGATAAAGTGGCACTTCGGGCCGTATGGTGTCAAGTGCAAAACCGATTCAAAGCACAAGTGTCTAGCACACAAACGTAAAAGGGATTGATACGAGAGAGGATTGGGATTGTGAGCAATCAAAAGGGAATGGTGTCCCTGTAGCACGGGGTTTTTGTTTTGTCATTTACTTGTGCACATTGCACTATCCTGTCCGCGCTTGATCTTAGATCCTGTACGTAGTAATTTCTTTTTAATACATCAAGGTACATTGTCAGATCTACGTGGATAGGGTTTTCTATTCGAGATGAGAAGAGTACAACGACTAAGCAATTCGCTAAAATCGAAGACGTCTTTCGTGCAGTTTAGATGAGATAAGTTCACACCATTGACTTTAACGCAGTAAAGACTAGAGCACGAACGTCCAACACATGTCCAGAAGCTAACAAATCAGGGTAGAAAAAGTTCAAAACAGCTCACTCTATAGGCAACTTCTCGACGTTCACCTTTGATAAGTACTCCCGTTTGGGTTGTTACGAAAAACTTACCCAGCCCGTCCACGTTTGGCCGGGGTTGACTGGTAAGAACAACACCTAACAACACTGCCACAACGGGCGCAGAAATCCCTCGCCAACGGATAAATAAATCAATCTCGCGGGATCTAAACATGCGAAGCTTTGCTTCGTGGGAAACGTTCGAATCGAGCGCGTTGAAAGCGCCAATCTTTAACATTGCTCCAGCTCACTGAATGGCAATAAACAAACACATGGAATAGCAAATAGAAAGGAGGAAAAAAAAGGGGCGAAAAAACGAAATCAACCCGAGCAGCGTTGGGTTTACCGCGGTTCGCGTAAATCTGTTGTCCTCTACCTTTGCTAATCTCTGAACAAGAGAAAACAAACAAAAAAACACACACAGAAAGCTGTGAGCAAAATTTTTGCCCATTCTTTTGTCGGTCGGGTAGCAGCTGTGCGCTTCTGCTAGATTTTTTTTCCCCATTCAGCATAAATGCGCCAACATTAGAATGGGGGAAAAGGTGGGCAGAAGCGTTGCTGCACCTGTTACGCACACGCCACGGCCTGGGAGAGAGGGAATCCGTTCTTCTTCGACTTTCTAGCTAGGGATTTCGAATATTCGTCGGATAAAGGCAAGAGAAGCACTTGAAGCCACTACTACTAAGCGGTCGTGCATGAATTATGGCTTGAGTTTTGGGACCGATCTAGGGACCAGTGTGCTTCCAGTAAGGGTGGGAATTGCTTTCTTTTGCCTGGTTTTTGGATAAAACAAAAAAAATTGTACCACCCTTAAAGAGCTGGGGTTAATAATGTGCATCCGATTTCGATCCGAGTTCTCAACGCAAAAGTAGCAGCTAATCACCAAAAGTAGAAACCGATGGCATTTACTTTCAAATGCCCGAAAATGTCGATCAAATAAACGATCCATTTTGGGGCCAGTTCAATCGTCTGTAGGTTTTAAAATTTCCCTAGTGATAAAGATACGTCTGCTAGAGTAAAATGGTACGCAATCAAATGAATGTAAGCTGTGAAACTCCAAACACAAAAACATCAATTTCAAAAGTAACATTCCGGAAGGTCAAAAGTCACACATCCCTTGTTCTCTCAATGTCTTTCTGCAGAAAAAAAAAGGAAACGTAATTCTATCCCGTTAACCCTTCGTTTCGAATTGGCGCGTTTAGTTGAAGGAAGGAAAAAACGAAAGAATAAGCATGTCCCTTTTCCATTCAAATCGAAACGAAACTTGCCGTAAGAGACGTACAGCACACACCCGGCAAACCGATAACGCCCGCACGGTTTCGCGCACTGGGACATGGCTGTGTGTAGTTGTGGCTCACCGCTAAAAAAGGCAAAATAGACGGAGACTGTGGGTGTAAGAACGTGTTCTAAATCAACAAAATACACGCTCCTCCAGCACGGCGTACCAGTCGATGATGCCCCATCCAAAAGCGTGGAGTATGTATATTGGCCGTTGTACCATTTTGCGCATCGTAGTACAGAAAGCGGTTCGTTTTGGTTTTATGCGTACGCTAAAGTGGCCGCATGATGGTGGTGGTGGGTTGTTTGGGCGGGAGCAAGCAAACAAGGGGAGCTATGTTTTGCCAAATCGACATTTGTCTTGCTTCTTTCCGATCGATTTCAATTTCGCTTGGCCAAGATGTAAGTTTTGTGGCGGCCAAACAAACAGTGCTTTAGGGGTGGGTGAGTAAAAAGTTACACGCAAAGCGAACGGAAACACGCAAACACTACGGCAGAAAATCCCACGCGCTCCTATCTGAAGCCGTCCTTCGCTTGATGTCGTAAAATCGCACCGGAGCAGCCGCACAATCGTGCTCGGTCCCAAACTGAAGCTCACATCTCACGAATGGGGTGCTGCACCAACTGGGAAATTTAGAACAAACACCGGCACCGACAACACGTTCTCGACAGTGCGGAGCAAAACAGTAGTAAGACACACTAGAAAAGCGCGCGCAGCTGAAGAAAGGCAACAAAGCATTCAAAACGGCACCACCAACGATTAACTCTTCTTTCCTCCCGTGTCCCGTAGGTGGTGTGGGAACTCGGTCGATGAAAGCACAACATAATGAACAAACTTTATAAACGTGTATTGTCATAACAACTAATTAGGCAGAGGTTGCCGGGTTTTTATTTTCGCACAACTGACACTGAAACGAAACGAACGAACCACGCAGTTACACAGCCAGTTTGTTGGCTGCTTTGATCGTGCGATTTTCTTTTTACTGTCATTTTTTTTTTAAGGAAGCGATCGAGCAATCTAACCCCCGGACAAGGTATAAAGTACTCGTAAAATCTTCTTTCGGTAAAGTTTATAATTACTCATAAGGTAATTTACTCTGGTTTGCGTCGTTTCGCAAAGCAGGCTCGCTGGTGCAACTCACAAGTGGGGCAATAAGCTGGTAAGCATAATTCCATTAAGATTTATGCGATGTCGTAATTATGCGTTTTGATCCCAAAAGGTTGGGACCATTTTAATATACAAAAACAAAGCGCGCGACTATCTTCGGAGTTGAAAGTCTACAGCGATACTTTCGCTAGGAGGATATGGCACAACGCGTTAAATAAAAACGAATAGGTGGGATTAATATTTTGGGGTGAAATTTTGGCATCTTTACACAGTCAGTCTCGCAAATAATAACACACTTGCTATCGTTGTGCTTTGAGAAAATACAAATGCAGGATACAATAAGAGCTTTCATAATCGTTCATCGGTAGGGAACATAACATTTGCGACACACTGTACGATTATGGACGAAAATATGCTTACTGGGCCGCGTCTGTTTCGCGCTTACCTTTTTCGTTCGGATAGCTGCTGTTCAGTTGCTGTTCGTCATCCCGCGACACCTGCGTAATGATGGATGTAGCGTCCATTTAAACCATTGGCTGTTGGACGCTCTCCCTCCGGAAATTGTTGCTGGTGGGGCCGGTGGTTGTCTCGTTTACCGCAAGCCGGTTTCCGGTGTTTTCCCTTTTTTTTCGTTCCGTCTAGTGGACGACGGCACTTCAGCCTCACGGCAGGAATCCCACTTCCGATTCCCGTACGACCGCGACTGAATGTATGGATGTATGTACGTGTGCACCTGTGTATGTGTCTCTGCTGGATGGTGTTGTTCGCTTTTCTAATCTTTTTCACCACCAAGAATCACCACCTATTCCGGGCAGGCTTGCCGGAAAATCGTAAAACTAAAAACCTCTCGAACGGAGAAAAAAAAACTAAAACACCGCACTTGACTCTGGCCGAGTACACGAAACATTCACACACACACACCACTGTGAAATGGCTAAGGGAAGAGAGAAAACAAATGCACACTCGAATAAAATACACCAATTGACGACTGGGCGATAGAGTGAAATTCGTATGCAATCAAGCGATTGGAAATGCGGCCCAGTAAAAGGGGGAAGAATATCCAGAAAATCGGTGAAAACTTGCGACCCTTTTTCCTTCCCATGGGATATGCAATAGCAAAACAATTTTTATCACTGCTTTAAACAAAAACCCGGCAAACACACCGCACTGCGAGTTCTGGCGAGAAACAGGCAGAAAACGCCTCCCTTGGTTGATCCGGTTTTTCCAACACAACCCGGTTGCTATGGTCAACATAGAAGAGCGCCTTTGTTGTACACGGTGACATGCGGCCGCTCCAGTCGCCCGCCCGTTCGCCGTACCCATAAGCGCTTTTTTGGGGTCGTCGCGGTGTATACTTTCTTTTTTCCCTTTCTATCCCACACGCTGCAACTTTCACCAGAACGCGCGCTGACTAGAGCGCGATGCACATGAAAACACCGGGAACGGATTGGCTTCTCGGCGAGAACGAATCATACGACCAATTCGACAAGCAATGCACCTAATTTAGCGCATGTTTTGTTTAATTTTATCTACCACACTTGCTGACACGCACCAAATAAACGTTCGCTTCTGTTTTGCTACTACACACAAACAAGATGGCCGCCGCAGAGGGTGAGGGATGGGAGAACTGGTTTTAATGCTCATTTTTTCCCATCGCACTGGAGCACACCTTTTGCTCGTTTCTTTGCGCAAGTGGGTAACTGAATGCGAAACTGCGCCTTAGATAGTGCTACACGATAGAAACTAAATAGAAATACACAACGCACCCACAACAACAAAACACACGTCCGCACGGTTTCACTGCTCGAATTTTACTGCTCGACAGGTCTGAATGTTTATGAGCGTTTAATGCAATTTGACCGAAATGTGTTCGGTGAGTTCCGTTGTGCGCGAGCACTCGAAAATATTGCAACTGTCACAGTTGCTCGAATTCTATCGACACATTTTCGTGCACAAACTCGTCACCAACAATACGCCAAACTAATAGGGTAGAAAGGTCCCAAAAATACAAACAAAATTGTTGGTCTTAATTTGTTTCAATTGATCCATAATTTGTTTCAAACTGATTAAAATACCGATTTGGCTGAGTTTCCAGCAGTCAAGGTGTGCATATTTTTGACAGTTTCCATCCGTTGCTGAATGCTATCTCTACCTTGATGCTTTGACGCAAGGGTGAAACAGCAAAATTGCCGAAAGGAAGAGCCATCAAGCAAAATACACAAAACGGCACAATCACCTAACTGCAAAGCGATTGCCTTAGTTTTCTACCGCCGTTACAATGACTACCGATATCGCTCGTGAATTTGAGGCACCAGGATTCAGTTTTGAAAACTGTCGCCGGTAAGTGTTGGTGGTGAGCAAGCGGGTTGAAGGAGATTATGGGTCAAATTGAAACAAACTGTTGGTACCTTTCCGTAGCAATGCTCAGCTGGTAAAGAGTGGCTTTGTGCCACCGAAAATGATCAAAACAGGCACCACCATCTGCGGTATCATCTACAAGGATGGCGTCATTCTCGGAGCCGATACGCGCGCCACCGAAGGACCGATTGTAGCCGACAAGAACTGCGAAAAGATCCACTATCTGGCGAAGAACATGTACTGCTGTGGAGCAGGGACTGCAGCGGATACGGAAATGACCACACAGATGATTGCCTCGAATCTGGAGCTGCATCGACTCAACACCGGCCGTACCGTACCAGTCGTTGTGGCGAATACGATGTTGAAGCAGTTCTTGTTCCGCTATCAGGGCTACATCAGTGCGGCATTAGTGTTGGGCGGGGTGGACAGTACCGGTTCGTACATCTACTGTATTTACCCGCACGGTTCGACCGATAAGCTGCCGTACGCAACTATGGGCTCGGGAAGTTTGGCCGCTATGTCCGTGTTTGAGTCCCGCTGGAAGCCGGACATGTCCGAGGAGGAAGGCAAGAAGTTGGTGCGGGATGCGATTGCGGCCGGTGTGTTCAATGATCTGGGTTCCGGTTCGAACATTGACCTGTGCGTCATCCGAAAGGACACGACTGAGTATTTGCGCACGTACGAGGAAGCGAACAAGAAGGGCACGCGTAGCCTGGCGTATGATTTCAAACCAGGCACTACGGCGATTTTGCAGAGCAAGAGCTACAAGGTGGACATTACAGATACGGTTGTGCGTCACCTAGTGCCAGAAGGGGTAGAAAGTATGGATACGGCTTAAAGCAGGCAGATGATGGTGTAGTTCTGCTTTAAGTTCCATAATAATACATGTATCGGTATCAGTTTCGGGAATAAAATTGCTATCAAATTTGAAGCGTAAATGTGTACACTTATTCGGTTGATCACTGATGACCATCGCCGATTATCCGCTTTGCCGGGGTCTTTGCAGACGGTAATATTAACTGCTTCAAAACACCCTTAGAAATGCTGCTCCTTTGGCTCTACAGGCGTTTTTTACGAACACATATTGTTAACTATTGCTGCCATTATCTAGCAATTCCAATTATTCATGTTGCAATACATCCAGGCACTGGTCAAGCTATGTTTTAAAACTGAATACAACTTTTTCGGTCAGAAAAACCAACATACCGCTACTGTTTCCGTAAGATTGTACAGATGTTTACCGTTTATTCCTTCCTCACAATGTGTTCATGCTCGAAGCAATATACGCGTAATCTTATGGAGAAAATAACTCGCCACGCATCGTTCAGCATGCCCAACTAACCGTCACCATGTAAAAGGATGCCGCATAACTGCTCCCAGTTGATCCCGGTGTACAGAATAATTCGACCAGCCAACAAGCACAGCGTGAATGTGTGTGTGGGTGTAAATCCTTAACGGTACGACTTCTGGTAGCGGGCACGGGCACCTGGACCACCGAACTTCTTCGGTTCGCAACGACGCGGATCCGCAACCAGCAGCGTTCGGTCGTACTGCGTCAGGATGTCCTTCAGTTCCTTGCGCGATGCCTCATCGACGTACTTCTGATAGAACGACACCAGCGCCTTCGAGATGGCCTGGCGGATGGCGTAAATCTGGGCAACATGACCACCACCGCTCACGCGAATGCGGATGTCAACACCGGCGAATTTTTCCTTGCCCAGCAGCAGCAGCGGCTCCTGCAGCTTGTAGCGAAGGATTTTCGGTTCGATCTGTTCCAGCGGACGACCATTCACACGCAACAATCCCTTTCCACGCTTGCAGTATGCAACGGCGGTGGCGGTTTTCTGAAAATAAAACAGCGAACAAAGCACAATCACTATCACACATCCTCCTTCACTGTAGCACCCCATCACCAGCAGAGCTCGTTTACGCCGCCAGCACTTCGGAAGCCGCCGACACAGCTCGCTTCATGCTTACCTTGCGTCCGAAAACCTGGACTGCGCTTACTTTCTCCTTGCGTGCCTGCAACAATAGATCATTAACAATGGATTAAAACACTTCACATCGACACAGTATGGGTAAATGCACAATAATTAGCGATAATGCGCTAGCACTTACTTTAGGCATGTTTGATTCGTAGCACAACAAAACTAGAAAAGGAAAGGAAGTGGATCTGCAAGCATTGAACTGGGTTTGACAGCCGCGAGAAATAAGCTGTCAGACGTTGGTGGTGGTGAATTTCTCATTTCCGTTTTGCCAGCGCCGCGTGGTGGTTTATTGCGAAAGCAGAGAATTAAAACATATTTTTCCAACGAGCAATTAATCGTGTCAAATCATAATACAAAAGCTGTTGAAGTTTTGTCGACCGTTTTTCGTTATTTTTACCGTCTCTAAAGAATAAGCATATGGTGTTGAAAAAATAATTTTTGGGAAAATAAAGCATACAAAAATCACCACAATGTCATCCATCAGGGCCGTGCAGTCAACGTAGTGCGCATGCCAGATTCAAATGCAACCGTCGTTCTGATATGACAGCTTCTAATAGAAAAAGAGAAACAAATTACGCATATACACACACGGAGCGTCCAACAAAAGTGAAGCCGTAAACAATTATTTTGCCATCATATAAATAGAATCAAAATAAGGCATACGCTGGCGTGAATCGGAACGGCACGGTGCTTATTGGTGTGATTTCAGCTCGCCGTGGAATTTCTCGTAATCCGAATGCCCGAAAATGTACATCAAATCGATCGTCATAGACGGATTCAAATCCTACGGAAGGCGTACCGAAGTGCAAGGATTTGATCCCGAGTTTAATGCCATCACCGGTCTCAATGGGACGGGCAAATCAAACATCCTAGACTCAATCTGCTTCGTGCTGGGCATCTCTAATTTAGTCCATGTAAGTACGGTTATATCGATCCGGCCCGCCAATTAGCCGGTAAGCGTTTTGCCGCCTTTTTTGCCACAGCTGACAGAAGGTTTGAATTGACGATTTCGAATATTGTTTTTGTAGGTCCGTGCAACATCGCTGCAAGATTTGGTGTACAAAAGTGGGCAGGCGGGCATAACGAAGGCTACGGTGACGCTCATTTTCGATAATTCCAACCCGAATCAGTGCCCGATTGGGTTCGAAACTTGTCGCGAAATTTCCATCACGCGCCAGATCGTCGTGGGCGGCAAGAACAAATATCTCATCAATGGAAAGTCGGTGCAGAACAAGCGCGTACAGGACTTGTTCTGTTCGGTGCAGTTGAACGTGAACAATCCTAACTTTCTGATCATGCAGGGACGCATCACGAAGGTACTGAACATGAAACCGCACGAGATCTTGTCGATGATTGAGGAAGCGGCCGGTACGAGCATGTACGAGGCGAAGCGTGATTCAGCGCTGAAGCTGATCGAAAGGAAGGACGCCAAGCTGAACGAGCTGTACGCGGTTATACGGGAGGAAATTGAGCCGAAGCTTGAGAAGCTTCGGAAGGAGCGCGAGCATTACATTGAGTTCCAGAAAGTGTGTCGCGACATCGAGTACCTGACGCGACTGTACGTTTCATACCGATATCTGCAGCTTTGTAAAGGCGTCGAGGAGTCGGAGAAAACGATCGCCAACCTTCAGTCGACCATCGGCGAAAGTGAGCAGAAGATCGAATCCAACTGCTCGACGGCGGAATCTCTCGAACAGGAAGCTAAAGAGCTGCAGGCACGGATTGACACCGAGGGTGGCGGTATATTGGGAGAACTGGAGCAACAGTTAGCTGTGGAAAGCAAAAAGGAAGCAACCGCTTTCGCTGAACGGAACAACATGAAGGACAGTATCGGCGTGGAGCAGCGGAAGCTAAAGAATCTCCAGAAAAGCATTCGTGACGACGAGGAAGCACTAGCAACGAAAGAGGCGGAGATGCAACGACGCGGGGAGACGTTCCAAACGCTCAAGGATGCATGCGAATCGGACGAGACTGCATTCGCCAAGGCGCAGAAACGCTTCGAAGCTGTTACGGCGGGCTTATCGACGAATGAGGATGGTGAAGCGGCCACCCTGCAGGATCAGCTAATTGCTGCGAAACAAAAGTCGGCCGAAGCGACTACGGCCATCAAGCAGTCGGAGATGGAGCTGAAACATTCGCAGAAACTACTGCGGGATAAGCAGAATAACATGAACAGCAGCGATGCAGCGTATCTCGAAGACAAACGGAAGCTCACGAAAGTTGAGGGTCAGATCGGACAGATCGAGAACGAACTGCATTCGACGGGCTACGAGGAGGGATCAATGGAAACGCTATCCTCCCGCCGACAGGCACTGCAGACCGAAATTCGGAGTTTGCGGTCGGATTTGGATCGCCGCAATGCTCACCGTTGGGAGCTGCAGTACCGCGATCCGGAACCAGGCTTCGACCGTCGATCAGTGAAAGGTATGGTGGCAAAGTTAGTCACCGTAAAGGATCCAAAGTACGCTCAGGCCCTTGGAACGGTGGCCGGGGGTAATCTTTATTCGGTCATCACCGATACAGACACGACGAGCAAAAAGTTACTGCAGAAAGGACAGCTGCAAACGCGCACAACGATGATTCCGCTGAATAAGATCACAGGTCGCAAGATCGATCCGTCTGTTGCTAGGTTCGCGGAGGAGCTTGTCGGTAAGGAAAATGTAACGACGGCCCTTTCGTGCATCAGCTACGATCCACAAGTAGATCAAGCGATGCAATTTGCCTTTGGACATTCGTTCATCGTGAAGAATTTGGAGGTAGCAAATAAGATTACGTTTCATCCGCGCATCAAAACTCGCTCCGTTACGCTCGACGGAGATGTGGTCGATCCGGGTGGTACCTTGTCCGGTGGTGCACGAGCGAAGGGTACCGCTGTTCTGTTGGATGTGGCCGAAATCAACAGAATACAGGCGATGCTGCAGGAGAAAGAGGCAGAATTGCGCAACATTTGTGCGGAAATAAGGTAAGTTTTCGGCGACTATTGCTTTTGTTTGAAAATTGAACTGAACTTGAATGATGGATGGATTTATTTGAACAGCAAAATCGAGAAAACAGCCCAGCGGTTCGGACAGCTGAAGGAACAGCACGATATGCTCAATTACGAGCTAAACAACCTGAAGCAACGCTTGGCACAAACGTCCTTCCAGCAAACTCAGGAAGAAATAGAAGAGTTGAAGAAAAAAATAGGTAAGCAAAAGAAAAGCGAATTCGCGTACAATAATGTGGAGAAAATTATAAATCTAGATCATTAGTGGACCGAAGAAAAACAAAATCAAATTCATGAATGTCTTTTTTTCTGCTTTCCGTACAGAAATATTGCAAAACACGATGGTGGAGGCACGACAGACACAAACCCAGTGTGCCTCGAAGGTGAAAGACTTGCAGTCCAAGATTGCCGACGGAAAGGGTCATCGCGAGCGGGAGCTAAAGTCGGCCGAAGATGACATGAAGCGCACCAAGAAGAAAAGTGAAGAAAGTCGTAAGAATTGGAAAAAGCACGAGCAAGACTTCGAGACGCTAAAGCTGGAAATTGAAGAATTACAAAAGGGCATCGTCACCGCCAGAGAGCAGGCGGGGAAGCTGACGGAACAGATAGAAGCACTTAATCAACGGTTGACGGAAGTGAGCGGTACGAGCGAAGAGATGACAGCAGCAGTGACCGCACTGAAGCAACAAATCAAACAACACAAGGAAAAGATGAACTCGCAGAGCAAAGAGCTGAAGACGAAGTACCAGCAGCGGGACAAACTGTTGAAGCAAAATGAAGATTTGAAGCTTGAAATTAAGAAGAAAGAGAACGAGATCACGAAAGTGAAGAACGAAAACAAGGACGGTTACGATCGGATCAGCGGGATGGAGGAAAAGTATCCGTGGATCCCGGAGGATAAGGAGTTTTTCGGCGTGAAGAACACACGGTACGATTACAACAAGGAAGATCCTCAAGAAGCGGGCCGGAAGCTGAAAAAGCTGCAAGATTCTAAGGACAAGATGAGCCGGAACGTAAACCAGAAAGCGATGGTTCTGCTGGAGCGAGAGGAAGAGCAGTACAAGGAGGTGACGCGCCGGAAGAAGGTGGTTGAGGACGATAAGAAAAAGATCCAAGCGATCATCAACGATCTGGACTCGGAGAAGAAGAAAAAGCTGAAGGTGGCGTGGAGCGAGGTGGACGAGAATTTCGGAAGTATCTTCAGCACACTGCTACCGGGAACGCAGGCCAAGTTGGTACCGCCGGATGGTGTAGACTTTATGAAAGGACTCGAAGTGAAGGTTGGCTTTAACGGGATGTGGAAGGAATCGTTAACCGAGCTGAGCGGTGGGCAACGATCGTTGGTAGCGCTGTCACTGATCTTGGCCATGCTAAAGTACAAACCGGCACCGCTCTACATTCTGGACGAGGTGGACGCGGCGCTGGATCTTTCCCACACACAAAACATCGGCAACATGCTGAAGGCACACTTTACCAACTCCCAGTTCATTATCGTTTCGCTGAAGGACGGTATGTTTAACAATGCGAACGTGCTGTTTCGGACCAAGTTTATCGATGGTATGTCTGGCGTGACGCGGACAGTAAATGTGGCCAACTTGAAAAAAGCTGCCGCGGAATCCAACAGAAGATAACGCGAGGTTTTGCTGAGAATGTTCTTGACCATTGAACACGGTAAAGATTGTACAGAACCAAGCTTTGTTTTACATTGTTTATTTAAACGGCAGAAAAGTTAAAACACCTTTTTGAAACAATGACAAAGTAATCGAAACGCACAAAACTCACACACGGTAGTTTCTGTGTGACTTCAGTTGATGAGTGTTCTTTGTAATCTGAATGGAACAGAAGTAATGGGAAGCGAGTTAGTTGAGCGTTTAGATTATTAAAGGCTAGAATAAATTAATGTACGTTATTTTTGTACAATTAAATTAATGCTAATCCTAAAGAGTATGAAAAGAAATACAATCAACAAATGTACTCGCTTTGGGGGTTTCTAATCCAGAACGTGTATGGCATTGGTGAGTTTCGGCATAGACAATCATTTGACCAACGGGACAAACAAGGGACACGGACAATGCTTTCATTATCTTCTTATCTGGTTTTGTAAACTGTTGTCGCTCTTGACCTTTTCTGCCTAATGGATGACTTAGTGTTACCAAACAGCTGGAATAGTTAAGTCTTGTGCATGGAAGGTGCGGAACCCAGAAGGAGTGTGTTGTTGAATACGGTTAAAATCATGTGTTCAAAGAAAATAAATCTATTTTAAAGTACAATGTTTGTAATGTAAATTTTCAATAAATTAAAGGATCTCTAAAAAAAAAAACTAATAACACTTTCAGTTATTGAACACTTCAATTGGGCTTTGCATCAACACAGATCAATATGAGCAAGATGAACAAACTTTCCACGGAATGTGACTTCGAACATACATAAATCGTTCTTTTTATTCTATTTTGTTGCATTTTTCCCGACCAACATACTGCGGCTGGATGTGCCCTGGGCCGGTTTGTCCGTTTTGGATGTATGTCAACTCCTAAATTATCAACGGAATGTGACAAAAACATCCGCAATTCTTGGCAACCATGTGGTTTTTACGCGGCACTATGTGTTTCCTTCTAGTATTTTCTGAAAAAAAGGTTTGAAGAAGTAAAAACTTTGGGGCTGTGAAAAAAGTTTCACCATACCACACCACACGGTAGTTATACTTCGGGCAGGCGAAAGGTTCACTACGATAAACGTGTATACCTTTCCACGTGATGAGAAAGGTGAGACACGAGCGGAGTGGATGTAGTGTGGATGGATTTTGTTTAGAATGTTTTGGGGCAAGTCAGGTAAAGGGTCTTTTGCTGTTAGGAAGTTGGGTAACTCATCCTTCCGTTCGCTATCTTACTCCGTATACGGTGAATGTTTGTTTGGTTTACGACGGAAAGGGTTCCTACTGGTGCTGGCTGTCTACCGTGAGAACTTATCCAAACGGGTAACGTGGTTCACGTTACCGTTTCGATGTTCTCGTTGCTGAGAAAAAGGCAACGATACGGATCCTGACACAGGCGAGGTAGCAAAAAAAAAAACATTTACTTACATTATAAGCAAATAAATGTCCCTCGCGGGAGTTTTGAGAAATGTCCTTTTTAACATATTACATTTAAAATAAAAGTTTTCCGACTCTTTTTGCCGGACCCGGCATGTGACTGTTTGTTTGGGACATACGGTTTTTTGATGACGGGTTGGAGAGTTTACACTTGCTCATCTTTTGTATCACTTTCTTACCAGGTGATGGATGCGATATAAATATTGGACCAAACCTAGTTGAGTTTATGGAGGTGTGAAGAATGTGAAGGTGTTGCAAAAATACATTTAAAGGTAGTGGGCTAAGTAGTAGACAGCAAAGCATGTGTATTTCTGTTGAAAATTATACAATGCGCTGTAGACATTCAAGAATGGTAATTTGTGGTTAGCGCTTTGGTATGGGATCCTTGTCGAAAGCTCCCGTGGACTCGCAAGCTGTGATATCCTGCCTTGGACGTTAAACTATGTAATTACATCAATTTGACATGAACGATACTTTCCACATCAGCCGACCTACTAGATCGTTGGAGATTAATGTTGTCTCATTCCGTGGTTACTATCTTTTTTGTCAGAAATGACATACCAAGCCGGTTTTGGAGGATTTTTTTTTATCAGCCAAATAGGATTTCAACGCATGAAAAGTGAGATGCCACGTCAAAAATTATATTTTTTAATAGTATAACCAACGCACAATATGTTGTGCCTGATTTTCTTTTTTCCTACCGTTCCTGATGAAATCAACTCTATTCAATGAAAGATCCCAAAAATGCATAAGAATACGGCTTTCTCCACATACTTGCTCGTGCAAACACACATTGACAAATTTGCGAACGGCATCTCTCATCCAATCATACTAACTTTCAATCAGCCATCCATAATCATAAACACCAACAAAACCTGCGGCGACACAAAGCCACCATCTTTTTGTTTTGGATGGCAAGCGGGATTGTACACCGTAGCCCAGGATTGACTCGAGGTATTACACGCTTTTCGTTGCCTAACAATAAAAATAAACAAAAGTACGCCGGCATTTATTCACCAGCACCAGCATGGAAGAAGCGCGGGAAAATCAATTTATACACACCCGGCCGGGTGTTCACCATTCCTCCGGCAGGCTGGCAAGGAAACTGGATTTCAATTTTTCATTTCCGATTGTGCAAAGCCGGCGGGAAAAGCTGTTGTTTCAATTCGTTCTGCACAAAAGCAACAGAAACTCCCCATCAGAAGCGCCCCAGAGCTCGTGTGCGAGTTGTTTGTGTGTGGGGGGACGCGTGACGAAAGTTGCCGCTGGCATGTTGGATAAACTGGCAGCCTTTACTTACCACTGCGGAACGACACGAAGCGCAAAGGAGTTCATTCCCACAGACTTCATATGTGCGTGCGAAGTCCCGGGCAGGAAGGGAATCCAGTGGGATTTGAAATTTTACGATCTTGTGTCGCACACGTACACGATATATGCGCTTCCGATGGGGATGTGAACATGTTGGAGTGTGCGAATAGCGCTAAAAAAAAAGTATTGAAAAATGAGACACACTTTAGAAGGTGATAAATTGGTAGAAATATAAACAAACGTAAGGTACCTTGCTGCCTTGTTGTAATCTTCATGTCTTCAGGTGGATCCGAACATGCGGGCTGACATGACGCAAGTTTTATGGATTTTCTCATTTTACAGCTACATCGTGTTTGTGTGTGTGTGTGTGGGAGGGGGGGGAGGGGAAGGGGAGGAGGTTTGAATAGTAAAAGCTGCTCTTCTTAAGGAAAGTACTAACATAGCAAACACTCACTTCCCACCCATTACAGTAAAGTAGGCGTCAAACGCGTCAAAAGCACTTGACAGCCAATCAAATTACCATTCGTTCGTACGATTTGCTTACATATGCGGTGTAGCAGGCCGTTACCGTCCGTTGTTGTTTGGCATTGGCAACCGTAAATGATACGTGATATTGGCTAATGGTAATGGTTGTCGTTTGTTATTTTGCAAACGATGTGCACATTTCTTTTGCCCGTAAAGCAGCTCGTTAAAATGTGTATGGAAATAAAAGGCTTTTCGGAGAGACGTTACCCTATGTGGATATCAATTTTTAAGCCAATAATTTAATCAATCCCGTCATTTTATACTGCAATTAACCAACAACTGCCACATAACCAACAAAAAATGACACCGTTTTGCTGAGAGATCATGCAGGACGTGGAGAAATAGTAATATATTGCCCCCGAAATAGTAAGCAGAAATAGTTGCAAAATACTGTCTTCTTAACGACTTATTCAATTGAAAAATGTCGCCAAGCGCCAAAGAACTCCATATCCATTACCGTAGATTTGTGCGAAAAAATGGCCACAAACACTTCATACCCATATTTCAACGCAATGTCTCGTTTTGTCGTTTGAAATATGGTAAGTAAAGTATGTTTTCGGAAGATCAGGCGATATGTGAGGCGGTTGGTGGCACACCCATCTCCGTCTTTTCGTCCCCCCCACGGTTTCTATATCGCAAAATGGTATCGGAATCAAATAAACATAAATTTCCGCAATGTATGATAGGCATAAAAGTGTCTTTTACTGCGTTTGAATATTTAATCGCAGCTTCTTGAGCCGCTCGGTGTTGTCGGTTTCCGGCAGTGCGTGGAAAATCTTCCTGCGGATGTGTTTGAGCCGGCTTAACCTCTACACCTATGGCAGAAAGATGCACGGATGAGGCATGTACAGCGGTACAGACCGGTGAAGAATTTTGCCGTACGGCGGAAAATGAAGTTACACGCAGACATATCGACAAGGTGTGCATGTGATTTCTTGCGTGGTTGGCAGCACTGAAGCGACACGGTACGGTAGTTTATGCCGTTGCATTATACATTTCCATACCGGCCCCGGGAAGTGGTACGTCCACTTGCATATGCATGAGACGCTTCCGGGCAAGCTGCTGCTGTTGCTTCGTTTGCCATCGAACGGATACCGCAAAGATACACCATTCTGCACGATTTTACTGCATTTATTAAACACTTTGGCACCGAATCGAAGGAAAACATAAACATATTCTGCTCACTAATACTGCACACTAGACTGAGCTTAAACGTACGACACCGGAATCGGGCTCCTTTGTGTCCTTCTCCAGCTTTTCTTTGGATTCATTTCTATTCCCATCGAGATCGGAGTTCTTAAGTCCTCTCAGTTCGTCCGCGTGAACGCTGCTGTTTGTGTTGGATAAATCTTCGCAAGAATTCCACGGCTGCAGTGTCGAGTCAGCAAATGCCATGTAGAGTAGACCACAGATAATAAGCATGCCGGAGCTGATGAGAAAAATAATCCTCCACTGGTCTACGGTGTGCTGTAAGATAACAACCGTTCAACAACTCAATACCTAAGGGATGATGATAGGATGTCCAGTACACTTACATTTCCCAGCATGCCGACAATGATGGGCGATATAAATCCTGGCACTACCGTGATCATACCGCTGAAACCTAACAAAATGCCCGCATATCGAGGACTCATGTCGACGAGGTTTGCAAGCGGTCCGGTCGAGACTGCACCATGGACGGTAGTTGCAAGCGTTAGGAAAATGGTCGCCATGAACGAGTTGCATCCGCTGCAGGCGAGTACGAACACGAATATTCCGTTCACGAAACAGCACAGTGTGCCGCCCATCTTGCGTACGCCCGTCCGGGACATAAGCTCGTGCTTGAGTAGATGATCTCCAACAATCGAGAATACGTACGCAAACAGCATGCGGCACAGGTGCGGAATGCCCGACAGCAAACCCGTCATCTCGATGTTCCAACCGTGCACGTTGTTGAAGTACGTTGGGGCTTGTGTCATGAGTGTGAACAGTCCCCAGATACCGCCCCACTGTGCGATGATCGTGATCCACATCGCCTTGGAGAATATGATCCGTCTCCAGGGAGTGCGCTCTCCGTGCTGCCGTTGTTCCCGACGTTCGGTCGACTGTTCCGTGATTCCGAGCGAACTTTCGATGTACTTACGCTCGTTTGGATGGATGCGAGGATGTTCGCCCGGTGAGTCGTACACGAAGTACAGCCACGCTACGTACCACACCGTGCCGAAGATGCCGCAAAAGTGAAACACATACTCCCAGGATGACCACGCGATGATGTAGCCGAAGAGTGGGAAGTTCAGTGCCACTCCGACCGAGCTGCCCAGGTAAGCCGTCACAAACTTGCTCCGTTCGTTTGGCGGTATCCACTGGCCGGCCATGTGATGCATCGCTGGCCAAGCAAGACCCTGCAGAGTGTGACATGAGTGGAAGATGTCAGTAGAGCTAAATTGGGATCGGGAGACGGCACAATTGCTTACGCATACGAGTCCCTGTAGCACGCGCAGAACGACCAGTACGCGATAGTCCCAGTACGAGGCGATCGGCATTAGGAAGCACATCCAGCAACCGATCACGTTGCTCGCCCCGAACACCAGCTTCGTGCCGTAGCGGCGGGCCAGAATTCCACCCGGTATTTGTGTGATCCAGTGCAACCAGTAGAATGCTCCCAGAATCAAGCCCTGCTGATAGTCGTCCCAGTCGAAACCTTCCTTCTGTGGGTCCAGCTGTAACGCGGTGTGAGAGACAGAACGAGATGCATTTTTCGTCATGCTCGTGTCGTCAGATAACCTACACAACACTACCATAGGAACAGATGATCACTAAAGACCGTCACTAAAGTGAAGCGGCTCTACAGAGTCATTAAAATATTTTTTGATTAGCCGCGCCATTAACGGGCCCGGTCATGCTCCACTGTGCCACTGTAATGCTATCGCACCAGTTATTTTAATGAATTATGAAGTCAATTAGCATGAAATTGATTGCTTTTTTGTTGGGGTCAGATTGGAGGCCAGCTCTCCAGGTGCATCACTGACCTGAAGGAAACAGTTCCGAAAGAATGTTGGAGCATTTGAAGGCGGAAGGTCAAGTGCAATGTCAGGTCTGCCTGAAGGAGTTAGCAAGTTCCCAATCAAAACATGTGCGCGCGAGCATCATCTAAATCCATAGCCATACATTACGCGGTGGACGTGGATAAGGCTACCATAAAACACTGTTGGGATGTTTACGGTACGCTGCACGCTTCCCGTGGGGCTTGTAAACACAGTGTGTGACCGAGAACATGGGTTTACTCGAGCAGACTTATCTGATGGTTTGATACGGCGCCATATCTATCTGGCTATTTATCATCGTTGGTGGACGGAGCATTTCTCTCAAAATGATAAACAACTGTGCAATGAGATCTGCGTTTTCTTAACACGCGCCGCAGACACTTACGTTGAACAGTGCGAGCAGTAACTGTTCCGGTGAAATGATACGACCTTCGCGCGATCGTAACAGGCTCTGGGATCCCTGGCCGGTAGTTGCCAACTGTGCGGCGGAGCTGTTTCCCGATGGAACATAACAGGCGTAGTCCACCTTCACCTCACCGACAAATTCCGTGTCCGATTGCTTGATCATCGCCACGATCGTAATGTTTGTGTTGATGCGAATCATATAGTTCACGGCAAAGCCTACAAACACTAGATACCATAATGTGGTTCTAGCACTGATCCCTTCTTCCTTTGCCATTGTGTCAGTATTGCTCGATCACACAGTTGCTAGTACGATTGGAAGAAAACACTGGACTAGAGTTTGTCACACAGAAAGACCACTCTGCTAAGGTCCTTCCGGGTGCATTGCTCACTGTTCACACACCGGGTTGATAGATCTCCTCGTGGGATGCTGCGAATGGCCGGACGCGTCTGTTAGTAACGCCAACGATCGACTGAGTAGATCCCAAGATCATCATGAACCGGCAGCCAAGGCGCACGGACTGTGTGAGTTGTTGATTTTGCCGTAATTTGTTTGGCTTCGTGATCCTACATGCCAGACAGAGCGTCGTGAAGATAAGCGAAGCCGCACGATCACTACCGGGCTTGACGGTTGACTAATCTCTGCCGGTTGGGCTGCCCGTTCCTGGTGCGTTTGGGCCACGTTCTTAAGCTCTTGCACCGTATCATCCGCATTCTGATAATGAATTGATTGGATGAAGTGAGGGATTTTATGGAGAGCATTTTATGAAAATGAATTGCTGTCTGCCTCCGAATGGGACGGGAAAGCGGGAACTGATAGTGACGGTGACGAGTCTTCAATTATCGTAGATCAGTGTGGCTAGATAAGCCACGCTTGGGTTTGGTTGAGATTTCGCTTCTTTCTAGGCAAGGGACTTCTGACCCGACCAAAGTTTCATGAGTATGATGAAGAAGACCACTAATTAAGAATAAACCAAGCGTCGTACTGCGAAAAGTTGTCAATTATCACGCAGTAGAGTAATAGAGGTCATCATTTTGCACCAGGCAAGACAAATTCCCATTCTTCTTAAACGTCAATCAAAGAGGAATCAAAAAGAAATATTGTGCGCAAACAATTCAAAACCGGTTTGTTCATTCGATTGGTAGCGAATTACACAACCAGTATGCTTCAAAGCTTGTCGTAGTGCAGACCAGCCGTCGGTAGAAAACAATCTTTATTCTAGTTTGTGTCCACAATGGGCATCCTTTTCCTTTTTCTGCTGGCAATTGTAGCTCAGTGTAAAGAATTTGTAGACGATCCTCCTGCTGATTATACCATCGGGAACGAATTTGCAGGTGGGTGATTGCGTGTGGTATATGCATGTATAATACACGCTTTCTCATTAACCTTGCTCGTACCATAGATTGCGCAAGTCGTTTTTCGGCAACGTGGAAGATACCTGTCACCGAAGCGCTCGGTGGAGTACGTGCTTTTCAAGGAGAATTTCAACATATGGCCGCTATCGGATGGACCCGATCTAAGGAGAAGATTGATTATTTGTGTGGTGGAAGTTTGATAACCTGGAGATTTATCCTGACCGCGGCTCATTGTGCTGCAGATACAAACAAGTGAGTAGAACTGTTCAGGAATGTTGAAAGAAATCTGGAATATGTTGTCTGTATTCTAGCATTCCACCAGACACTGCACGCTTGGGCGACACGGATCTTGACAGCACGGACGATGATGAGTTTGCTCAACAAGTGGCAATTGAACAGTTCATCAAACATCCTCAGTATCGCCAATCGAGAAGGTACTATGATATTGCTCTAATCGAACTCGCCAAGAACGCCGTACCAGACGATGCCGTGTGTGTTGCTTGTGTATGGCGGGAATTAGACCCCCCTTCTGTTCTACTAGAAGCGGTGGGCTTTGGTGCTCTTGGATTTGGGGATATGTTAAGTCCCACATTGCAGAAGGTAAAACTTCGAGCACTCGACAAGACGACATGTTCTGATCGTATCCCGATGAATCGTCGTCAAATGCCTGAAGGATTGCGTGCGGACCAGTTGTGTGCCCACAGTGAGACAATGGACACTTGTGAAGGCGATTCAGGCGGTCCACTTCAAACCGAGTTGTATGATGTGTTTGGTAATGTATATCCACTTGTGGTGGGTATAGTATCATTCGGAACTCCCTGTACAGAAGGCTCGACGGGAGTTTACACAAGAGTCAGCTCGTATTTGGACTGGATCGAGAAGGAAGTCAATCAGTCTCTTAGTTATGAGGGTGAGTGGAATGCTAGTTCCAGGAGATCAATACAGGAATTAAATGCTTTCTTTTCACAGCTTGTACTGGAAGTAAGCAATGTGATCGAAAGCAAAAATCTTCAATATCAGCTGTAATAAAGCCGGAATGGCCAGTCAATCGCGTTGGACTGCTGTGGGAGGAAAACGATGCAGACATCTATCAGTGTGGAGGACTTTTGATAGATTACCAGTACGTTCTTACTTCAGCGGATTGTGTCACTTCCAGCAAGGGCACTCCAAAATTTGTAGCATCGAGTGCAGTTAGTGATCGTGCTACTGTTGAGGATGTGTTTGTTCATCCACAATACGATCGAGAAGATTCATCCTATGATATAGCTCTTGTCAAAATAAGTCAATATGCAAACCTCAATGAAACACAGCCCATATGTCCTTGGATGAAGCACACAGATGCACAGGAAGAAAGCGTACCTCTGCAGGTGGCCGCAACAGTTCCACAGCCTACTTTAAGCTCGGACCAATTCAACTATAGCTTTGTACTCCAAACGGTACAAGCTGAACAATGTGCAATGCATATGGACAACATTGGAAATGATCTTATTTGCATCACCCGAAACGTTTCGCTGGTGCCAAAATCGTGTCAGGTAAGAAATGTTAACTATTTTTATTTCATTTGATAGTTGAATGTCGCTATTTGTATTTAAGGTTGATTTCGGCGGACCGGTGCTGATAGAAGAGGCTAACAACGTGTATCGCATCCGTGGTGTGTTGTCACGACGAACACAAGACTGTGAAAGCAATGTTATATTCACCGATATCACACCACATATGCAGTGGTTGGAATCGATCATATTTAAAAATTTAAACAAATGGCTCGTATTTAGCAATTAATGCGTGAACATCTATTTTGTTTGTTATAATAATAGTATTACACAGTTTGATGATTGGTGTATTGTTAAGCGTAATGAAGAAGAATGTCCCAGAACAACATAGTTATGCCCGTTTGTTGAAAATGCTTCAGCTTAGGTACAATTTGTAAGACACCCGATCTGGCCGATCTGACGTAAAAGAAGATGCGATAGAATTAGAATGAAGAAAATAGATGTGAACTTGAAATACAGGTTTTTATGTAAATTTTGAGAGATTCGTGTTTTAATACAGAAATACGCTAACCTTGACAACATTTTTGACTCAGTCTACAATTTTTTATCAAAAAAAAAAAAAAACTAGCAAACCCGTATGCTGCAAGCTATTCAAAATGGGACAGTACAAAAGTTTGCTTAAAACCTGTTTTTTGCATTTGTTTGCTTTTATCAAGGAAACTTCTAGATGTTACAAAATCTCAATTTAAATACAAGAAAATAACAAGTTTCGATCCCATAGTATAATGAAAGTGTTTCAAATACGTTCAGTTCAGTGTTCCTCATCACTGTGGAAAGAGCGTCCCAGGAAGAGCGGACGTTGTGCAGGTTGTGAAATGATTGTCTTTTGGCAAATATTACTGTGTTTAGCAAGTTTAGTGTTATGTCAAACATTTTTAGATTACCCTCCCGTAAATTATACTGTCGGATATTCTTTTGATGGTAAGTGCTACTGTTGCACACATCACAATGCACTTATAGTGGTTCAATATTATAGAATGTCAGCGACGCTTCCAATCCAGATCAAGATCGAATGCTGCGAGTGCATCAGGTGGATTACGAGCCTTTAGCGGAGAATTTCAACATATGGCCGCTATTGGATGGACCAGGTTCGAAGGGAGAATTCAATATCTGTGTGGGGGAAGTTTGATAACTACGAGATTCATCCTGACCGCGGCTCATTGTGCTGTAGATTTAAACAAGTGAGTAGAACTGTTCAGCAATGTTGAAAGAAATCTGGAATATGTTGTCTGTATTCTAGCATTCCACCAGACACTGCACGCTTGGGCGACACGGATCTTGACAGCACGGACGATGATGATTTTGCTCAACAAGTGGCAATTGAACAGTTCATCAAACACCCGAATTATCGTTTATACAGCAAGTACTACGATATTGCGCTCATCAAACTTGCTACATTCGTCGTATTGCACGAATCAGTGTGTTTTGCGTGTGTTTGGCGAGAACCGTATGTACCTACAAATTTGCTGAAAGCGGTGGGCTTTGGTGGTGTTGAATTTGGAGAAACATTTAGCCCTACATTGCAGAAGGTACAACTTCGAACTCTAGACCTGGCGACCTGTGTTAACCGGCTTTCAACAAATCGTCGTCTAATACCAGACGGTTTGCGTGCAGATCACTTATGTGCCCACAGTGAGACAATGGACACTTGTGAAGGCGATTCAGGCGGTCCACTTCAAACCGAGTTGTATGATGTGTTTGGTAATGCATATCCACTTGTGGTGGGTATTGTATCATTCGGAACTCCATGTATAGAAGGCTCAACAGGAGTTTACACAAGAGTCAGCTCGTATGTGGATTGGATCGAGAAGGAAGTTCATCATCCTCTTACTTATGAGGGTAGGTTGTTAGTCTAACCAAAAATTGGAATACTGATTCTGAATTCTTTCTACAGCCTGTACCAACTATAGTTCAATATATCGCAAAAAGAAATTTGATACATCAGCTTCTGAGAATTCAAATTTGCCAGTTAAGCGCGTGGGGTTGCTGTGGGAGGAAAACGATGCTGATATCTATCAGTGTGGAGGACTTTTGATAGATTACCAGTACGTTCTTACATCGGCAGATTGTGTCACTTCCAGCAAGGGTCCTCCAAGGTATATAGCATCGCACCCAGATAGTGATCGTGCTCCCGTCGAGGATGTGTTTGTTCATCCACGATTTGTGAGAGGAAAACCTTATTTCGACATAGCTGTTATAAAGATATTGAAATACGCAAATCCAGCACAAACTCATCCCATTTGTCCGTGGAAAACACAGTCATATGTCGAAACAAATGAATGGACGTATAGACCGGTTCGGTTTGGGGCAACCATTCCACTTTTTATGGGATTACAGAATTCAAAAAGCACAGTTATTAGCTTTATAGAGATTTCACAAGAAGTCTATGGGCAATATTCCATCTGTGCTGTCGATGAAGCTGATAACGATCTAATTTGCCTTAAACGTGCGGTGGCGTTGATACCAGGATTGTGTAAGGTAAGTAATGTTTCTTTGTAATGTATTTCCATTAAAAAATACTTTTTTTTAAATTAATGTATTTCTATCAAATTTCAAGCTTGACTATGGCGGACCCGTAATGACTGACTTTAATTTCTATGATTACGAAGTTCTCGGTATATTGTCCCGGGCCACCGAGGGATGTGGTGGTAATGTTATCTTAACTAACATAATGACGCACAGAGAATGGTTAGAAGCTATTATGTTTAAAAAATTACACGAGCGTCTTATATTTAGCGATTAAAGTCGTACTTTAGTATTGCATTCACAAGCCGCATAGCCTTATTTTTTATATGATTCGAAAAGAAACCTGCAGCTGGAGCTTTTTTCATTTCACCTTACTTTGCTTTCTAACTGCGATCTGGTGGTAAGTATAAGTCTAGCTATTGATCATATGATATGGAATGACGTCGAATAGATCGTTAACCCGAATCAGAAGGCCTTCGGAGCATGTCGTTTTTGTGAGTTTTTATGAAATGTGTTCAGAATCAAAATGATTCATACAATCGGCAGCTAAAACCTGTTTGGAGAGCTACGCAATCAACATCTGATGCCGATGACCAGACAATCGACAGGGTTTCAGTTGTTGTTTGTTTGGCGTCGAAACTACAAGCCGTACATCCTCATTATCGCCAATCGAGAAGGTATGCAAATACTCGAAGGATTGCGTGTGGATCAGTTATGTGCACATGACGAGGCAATGGACACTTGTGAAGGCGATTCAGGCGGTCCATTTCGAACGGAGTTATACGATGGGTTTGGTAATGTATATCCACTTGTGGTGTCAATCTGTCTCTTAGTTGATGAGAGTGAGTGACATGCTAGTTCCAGGAGATCATTACAGGAATTAAATGCTTTCTTTTCACAGTTTGTACTGTGACACACCGAACATGCAGTAGTTGTAATCGATCATATTTAAATATTCAAAAAAATCACGTATTTAGTAATAAATGTGTGAACAACCATTTTGGTTGTTTTAATGATAAAATTGCACAGTTTGGCAAGTGGTGTATTAAATCAGCTATTTTCGTTCTTCTTGACTAGTTATTTAAGTTTCAACATTTTGTAACCCATTGTGCCAGGCTATTCTGCGTAAAATGCGAAAAATATCAACTCAATAATTCAAAGGTGAATTATTGAATCGCTTTTTTCTCCTCAGGATTTATCAAACAGGTTTTCTCTAGTATTATGTTTGATTGCGTCTAAATATACTTGTAGTTCTGTTGTTATACCGGTTCCGTTTAGCCACGCTAGAACAGGCAATATTTCAAGGACAGGGACCATTTATTGGTTCAGCGTCACAATATAAAAAAAAACAGACAGTGAGCTCGCAGTCAGCACTCGTATTCTGATGCATCAGTTCAGTATTGCTCATCACTTCGAAAAGAGCGTACGCCGGCGTACGTTGTACATGTCGTGAGATGATCATTCGTTTTCAAATAGCAATAGCAATAACAAGTTTAGTATTATGTCAAGAGTTTTTGGACTCTCCTCCCGTAAATTATACAATTGGAGATACTTTTGATGGTAAGTATTATTTGCACGGTGTATGACGGACGATGCGTGTTGAAACATTGCACTTTAAGTGATGCAATATTGCAGACTGTGAGCGACGTTTCCCAGTCGATTCAACCGAATATTCGGTGGTTCAAGCAGTTGGTGGAGAGCGAGCCTTTCAAGGCGAGTTTCAACATATGGCAGCCATTGGATGGACCAGATCCGACATTAGAATTGATTATTTGTGTGGTGGAAGCTTGATAAACTGGAGATTCCTCCTGACCGCGGCACATTGTGCAGTAGATACAAACAAGTAAGTAGCATTCTTTCACAACGTAAAAAAAATCCTCCTGACCGCGGCACATTGTGCTGTAGATACAAACAAGTAAGTAGCATTCTTTCACAACGTAAAAAAATGTAAAAAGTATTTCAGTATACCGCCAGACACTGCACGTTTGGGCGACACAGATCTTGGCAGCGATGCAGATGACCAAAATGCGCAACAGGTTGGAATTGCTCGTATCATCAAACACCCTCAGTATCGCGAATCAAGAAGGTACCACGACATTGCGCTGGTCCAGCTTCAGGAACAGCTGTGGGCAAATGAAGCCATTAATGTTGCATGCGTATGGCGGGAAACAGAAGCTCCTAGTGATGTGCTGGCAGCGGTGGGCTTTGGTGCTCTTGGATTTGGGGAAATGTTAAGTCCCACATTGCAGAAGGTAAAGCTTCGAGCACTCGACAAGACGACATGTTCTGATCGTATCCCGATGAATCGTCGTCAAATGCCTGAAGGATTGCGTGCGGACCAGTTGTGTGCCCACAGTGAGACAATGGACACTTGTGAAGGCGATTCAGGTGGTCCACTTCAAACCGAGTTGTATGATGTGTTTGGTAATGTATATCCACTTGTGGTAGGTATTGTATCATTCGGAACTCCCTGTACAGAAGGCTCGACGGGAGTTTACACAAGAGTCAGCTCGTATTTGGACTGGATCGAGAAGGAAGTCAATCAGTCTCTTAGTTATGAGGGTGAGATGTTAATGTAGCAAAGTTTGTAACAAAGAGAACTTACACTGTTATCGAATTGCTTCTACAGTCTGTACTAACTGGGGGGTACGCACACATAATCCCGCCATAAACGCTTTCGTATCATCAAACTGGCCATTCTATCGCGTTGGACTGCTGTGGGAGGAAAACGATGCTGATATCTATCAGTGTGGAGGACTTTTGATAGATTACCAGTACGTTCTTACATCGGCAGATTGTGTCACTTCCAGCAAGGGTCCTCCAAGGTATATAGCATCGCACCCAGATAGGGATCGTGCTACTGTCGAGGATGTGTTTGTTCATCCACAATTTGTGAGAGGAAAACCTTATTTCGACATAGCTGTTATAAAGATACTGAAATACGCAAATCCGGCACAAAGTCATCCAGTTTGTCTGTGGAATGAAAATTTACACGGCGTTTGGAGTCAGTACACACTTCAATTTGGGGCAACGATTCCGTTGTTCATTGGTTATCAGAATTCCAAAAACCCAGTTCGTAATTATGTACACTCAACGCTTGTCGCTGACCGATGTGTTGCTGGTGAAACTGTGCCGGAAAACGATCTAATCTGCATCAAACGCGAAGTGACCTTGATACCAGGATTGTGTAAGGTAATGAATGCTTCTTTGCTTTCCCAATATTAGAAAACTTTTGCAACTTAAATTTTCTTTCAAACATTCAGGTTGACTATGGCGGACCCGTAATGACTGACCTATACAATAATGACTATAAAGTTCATGGTATAGTGTCACGAGCCACCGAGGGATGTGATGGTAATGTTATCTTTACCAGCATTGAGTCTCACAAACTCTGGCTAGAATCGATAATCTTTAAAAAATTACACGAGCGACTTATATTCAGCGATTAAAGTCGTTATTGAGTATTGCATCCATAAGCCGTAGAGACTTTTCCTTTAATTTTATTCGAAATGAAACCTGCCGTTGAATCTTATTTCATTTAACCTTACTTTGCTTTCTAACTGCGATCTGGTGGTAAGTATAAGTCTAGCTATTGATCATATGATATGGAATGACGTCCAATAGATCGTTAACCCGAATCAGACGGCCTTCGAAGCATGTCGTTTTTGTGTATTTTTTATGAAATGTGTTTGTGAATCCAGAATCAAAATGATTAATACAATCGCCAGCTAAAACCTGTTTGGAGAGCTACGCAATCAACATTTGATGCCGATGACCAGACAATCGACATGGTTTCAGTTGTTGTTTGTTTGGCGTCGGCACAACAAGTCTTACGGAGTGTTTGGTTATAAAGAATATCAAATGTACTTTTAAGATGAAATGTGTTGTGAAATATTTCGTGTTTTCGTTGGTGATTTTATTCAATGGCATCGTGTCGGTACAGCTACAGCAAACTTTTCTGAGTGCACCTCCACCGGACTATTATCAACGAATATCTCTGAAAGGTAATGCACCAGTGTAGGGTGTTTGTGTTCGGTTTATAAATTGTGTCGATGTTTTACAGATTGTCCTAAGCGATTTTACACAGATTTTGGAGAGAACACCGATAGCTATGGTGCATTCGGTGGGTTTCGAGTATTGCGCGGCGAGTTTCAGCACATGGTAAATCCCCGTCAATGTTGCTCCATGATAACTCTGGCATTCTTGTGACATTGAACTCGCTTGCTGACCTTGCAGGTGGCGATCGGTTGGACGCGTGCCGGTGGTAAAATTGATTATCTTTGTGGTGGGAGCTTGATTAGTAACCAGTTCGTGCTAACAGCGGCACATTGCAATTCGGACGGGAACAAGTACGTGTTGTCCTGACGACAAACCCATCTAATCGACTTTTGTCCACATTGACATTGATTGACTTTTCATCAAAACTCTTGCAGTCAACGTCCGGACACAGTGCGGCTCGGTGATACGGATCTGGGAAGCACCGAAGATGACGAACTGGCACAGCAAATCCCGATCGCTCGTATGATCGTGCATCCCAGCTATCGGGGTTCACGTAAATATTATGATGTGGCATTGATCGAGTTGAAGCAAATGGCCCAGTTCACAGAAGCGGTATGTTCTGCGTGTTTATGGCAAGAGAAGACCCTGCCAGATGGACCCATGGATGCGGTCGGGTTCGGAGCAACCGGTTTCGGTGAAGCGCTAAGTCCGACACTACAGCGCGTAGTGCTGAACCACATAGAACAGGCAGAGTGTGCGAAGAGAATCACGACCAACAAGCGAGAAATGCCACAAGGGTTTCGGATGGATCAGTTCTGTGCGGCCAGCGACGGCATGGACACTTGCGAAGGTGATTCCGGTGGTCCGATTGGAGTGAAACTGCTGGATGTTGGTGGTGCTGTCATCCCGCTGGTGACCGGTGTCGTTTCGTTCGGAACACCTTGCGCCGTTGGGTCAACCGGCGTGTACACCAAAGTGAGCGAGTACATCGATTGGATCGAGCGCACGACAAACGCATCGTATAGTTACGCTGGTAGAGAAACAATCTTACAACTGATACCATATCTATAGGGCTGGTTTTTAAAACGCTTGGTATGATTGTTTACAGTTTGCAGCAGGGAAACGTTTTGTATCGGGCGACCAAAAGAGACCGTAAACGTGCACTACGAGAGTATCTACACCCAGAGCCGATTTGGCCTACTCTGGCAGGAAGGTGGCAATTCGATGTCCGAGTGTGCAGCTACGCTGATCGACTATCAGTACCTTCTTACAGCGGCTTCTTGCGTTACAACGCCCAAAGGTCATCCTCAGTACGTAGTGTCAGAAATGGATGAACGAGCAGCAATTACGGACGTCTACGTTTCGCCACTGTACAAAGCTGGTCGGCCGGAAAACGATATCGCGTTGCTGAAGATGAAGCAGTACGTCAACCACACGGTGTACCGGCCGGCGTGCCTATGGGATCGTCGAACCGATGGTGAATGGGGTTTCGATCCAAAGTTTAGCGCGTACGGGTTGTTCAATGATACCGTCATCGTCACCGCTCGCAACGGTACGGGATGTGAGCAGGAGAGTATGCGTGGTACAGACTTGCGCTGCTTCCATAACCACGTAGCCATGATGCCGGGTGTTTGTACGGTAAGTAGCATTCTAAAGCTTATGCACAGTAGTATATATGACATGTTATAATATAACATGTTACCCCTTTGCAGATGGATCATGGAGGCCCAATTATCGATAAAGCGTTCTGGAGAGAGCCAGTGTCTATGTATGGCATTGTTTCACCGTTGAGTAAAAGTTGTGGATCGAATTTGTACATGATCGACGTGACGCCACACATCGCATGGATAGAAGCAATTATCGTTGGCAGACGGGATCAGTATCTTGTGTTCTCAGACTGAGCCATGGATTAGTTCTGTAAGTTCGATCAACTAACTTATAGGTGCTACTTGTAAGCAGTATTATTCACAAACAAATCATGTTCATTCTTGCTCCCAATATTCCATTAGCTATCAACATCGATCAGTACGAGATAAATTGATTCTACCATACTGAATTACGTATTCCCCCACACGTTTACTCCATCACGGTACGATACGCTAAAAGGATAACGTATCTGCATCGATTTGAATGTTGAAAATATGTAATTTTTATTCCTCCCCATTTTATACGTACGGGCGAACTTCAAACACCAGTTTCCACTTTCGGGGTTGTCACTCTAGTGCCATGCTGAATGTCGGATGCCTTTTTGAACACTTTACATATGGTATGTTGCAAGTTGAAAGTCTGCCTGCGTGCAGCGATATGGTCGAGACATGGTGGACAAATTTATTGAGTACCAAAACCAACATTATCTTTTTCAATGGATCCAGTTGCATACGGTGATGGTATGAAGCAGTTCTTTAGTGTATGTGTGTGTGTGTGTGTGTTTGTTAACTTGAGGGGCGAGTTGGCACGTAAAGGAGCAAAAACGACAACAGAAAAACATATGAAGGAAGAGCCTAGCAAAAGGCTCGTAAGTGTGTCGCCTTCCAGACACCAGAACCTTCACCGGCCGGCAACCGTAGTAGACAAATCTTCAACCAGCAAAATTCACTTAAAATGCACACAAATTCTGCCCAAATTCCTGTGGGACGTAACGGGCCAAGACGATCGGGTTCGGTTGGCTCCGACCGACGGGGCAGAGTTATGTTAGGAATAAAATTTAATACGGTTACAAATTTGGTTGTACATTCATTCGTATTCATAACCATTTTTGAGTGGGCGCAAGACAAGTCAGTTGCTGAATGCTGCTTATCGTATGGTGAGTTATCCCACATCAAGGGCCACTTCGTTTGAAATCTGAATAATGGAATATTGAAAAACAAATAAATCAAACATCAAAACCAATATAATTGATTTTTCTGCTGCTTTGTTTCAGAGTAATCGAAAAGTTTTTATGGAATGGAAGTTTTCAAATAACGCATATTATATGTATGTTTCGCATACAGTTCCCGCCAATAAATGCTTTCCAACTCAGCACATCTTTTGTTGGAACGAGCTTTAAACCGATAAAACTAAAACAAAATAAAATCAACTTTAAATTCTAGCAGTCCACCGCATCAGGATTTTTTCTTCGGAACACTATTTTTTGTCGAGTACGTTGGGGTTCTGTTATCTAAATTCAGATGAGAAAAGTTCGTATCTCCGGAGAGTACCGTCCATCCTGGCGTTGTACAATAGTGCGGGTTCGGGTTTCACCGTCTGTGGGCGAAAATACGTAGACGAATGTCGGGGCAAGATAAATGAATAAATAAGGATTCATCAGATGGGGTGGTTTTTCAAGGCTCCTCCCATTTTTAACACCATCCGAATTTCGCGTGACGAAGATGATGTTGTGCGCCGATGTGTAAGCAAACACTGTTCGACCAAAACAGTTCAGATGGCAACTGACATTTGCCAGATTTACTTCAACACTCCACGAATAAATAGCTTACTCTTAGTTCCTGTACCAGTTACAAAGAACGTACGTTAAATAGTAATAGTTTGTTATCTTGTTTGTCATGTATGTAATGAGTATTCAGATCAATCCAAACTGACAGAAACTAAGTGTCAATAAGTGCAGTTATTAGTGCACTTGATTAAGGAGATTTTTTCGCAAACGTATCAAATATAATAAAACATTTATTACACAGCTATTTAGTGCATTACTTTGCACGGAGAAAATCACAAGCAAGTCACCCATTCTAGGCAAGCATGTTTCTACTAGACCTCACGTTTCCATTCGCTTTCCGGCATTACCACCCTTGCATTTGCATAATTAATAGACATTTAATTACAATAATAACAAAATTTACGCTGAATTAAACCCCATTTTCACACCCTGCTAAATGGCCGTGCCAGATAGCGACCGATAAGGGAACACCGTCCCAGTTGGAGTCATCATCGTGTATCCTGTTTCATCATGGGGATTTCTTTCCCATTCTCTCCTTCAGTCGAGCACACCTGGACATGTGGACATTTCACAGCGCAAGCCAGTTGTCACAGCGTTCTCAGCTGGTGGTAATTTATTATCGAGTTGAGTGACAGGATTCGGTGTTTGGTCATCGAAATTTATGCTTTCTCACTCGCTGGGGTTCGTGTTCTTCTAATCATTACCGATGGTCAAGTCTCTGCTTGCTGAGTGAGATGTTCAGGCTAGTGTGCGTCGTACGCGATGGGTCTGCATACTACGAGGACATTATTTACACCTATTGTATGCTCTAATTTATGCACATTGTCAGTGCAAGGTGACAGTGTTTTATGGTGAACGTGGGCCGATGACACTGAAACTTTGCTTTCTCCGACCCGGGATTGTGACGCCGAACCCAATCAATGGTTAGCTCGTCAAAGGAGGTAGCCTCATTTGCATCGATATCGGTGCTGGGTAGCTACGCCCTGTGCGTAATTTTAATGTCCCTCATTAGGGCACGGTGCTGTTGCACGGAAGGTGTGAAAAACTTAATTTAGCTGAAACAAAAATGCATGCTCGTTTGCGTGTCAGCGCGTGCTTGTGAGCGTAATCTTTGTTAGGGGTTGTAAAACTACCGATGTTTGTCCTTTATTTAATCAAACAGTGGGCACAAGAATGATATTCGTGGCAGTTTATAAACTCGTAGTTTTCACAATTTTATAATTGAATATTGGAGTATTTGATGTATCTATTCTTGTTACACTTATGTTAATTTGGATTGTATTTTTGTTTAATCAAATTAAATGGTGCTTGATCTTGATGAAGCTAAAATTCGTTCTGTCCAAAAACGCCAATACTTGTGCTATAGTGACTTCTTCATTGCCGTTTATTGTACAACTTTCCTACGTTGAATATATGCTTTGACCATACAGTCGGACACTAAATGATGAGCTGATTTTATCTTTGTATGTAAATTTTATTACCCTTACATGATCACACTTGCACACGCGATGCGTGCATTGGAAACAGCAATCACTTTTGTACCATTCCGAAGGAGTAAACTTATATTTCATGAATAAGCCGTAAGAAGCATGGCTTTTCAATTAGGTGTGAAGTAAGTGATAGTAATTGACATCTGACGTTCCGCACGGGCCATAGTGATAAGCTGTCGATAAGAATTTAAAGCTAAAGGAATTGGCTTTTTGACTAGCATTTTCACAATGCCATGGAAAGTGTGTTAGGGAATGCCGAAAAGAGCCAACAGGAGCTTGTGCCATCCTTTAAATTCTTCCTCTGAATTGAATTGTTTCTGTCAGCGTTGAAAAATGGTTCAATTTTGTTCGTTTGTCCAGATCACGTCTGATAAGACCGTGTTTATAATCATCGTCCAGTCTCGAGGGAACATTCTACCATCCACAATATCCATGAGCCATGCTCCTGTAGGACTGTAGCTCCTTTTCCCCACATCTCACGTCCACGCTGGACGGTTCGACCTTACCCGATGCGTTTACTTTTAATCAACCTCACTGAGAAAACTGTCAGACTTTTGAGTTCTCCTACCACAGCCCAATTGGACGTCAAATCATAATTCTTCCGCACTGCCCGAGGTATTATCACATGTGTCTAAAAAGCACTCACGTACACATTCGCGTTCCGTAATACGGGTTCCCGATTGCTTTACAGTTCGCCTGCAAGGGTATCTAAGGAAGGTTCGCTTTTTTCTTATGATAAGTGAGTCCCATGGGTCTCCTTCGGACAGCGTTAGCTGTACTCTCTGTGAAACGGAAGCGGACGTAATGTTTGGCATAATTTTCATTACCATTTTCCATCAAATGTACCGATGTAGCATGTTCTGACGTAGGATGGTTTCAGACGCATTCGGTGGCCAAGTGAAATGCCAAGTGCTCACGTTTTTGGAAACTCGTGACACCATACATGCAGACGAAGATGAATCGATTAATCTTGAGGCACAAGTCATGGTTGGTAGAGTCAACAAACAAACATGAAAATATGAAGTCAATTGCGGATTTCTTTTGGAGAGGAAAATAAGCGTGGAATTTATTTGTCCAGTCTCTCTCTCGGTTGCTTATTCAGCCAGTTACTTCAAAATGTTCCAAGACATCAAAAAATCTTTAAACACAAAGCAATACTTTATTGCGTTTTCATAGCATAATGTGTGTGACAATATTTGTGACGTTGTTTTTAAGGCGATAAATGCATAAGAAACTAAGTAAAACTAAGTAAGTGGTCTTGGAAAACATTGTGAAACGTTCAAGATTTTTCAATCAGGGAATGAACGTTCCGAATATAACCTTGCGCGGTGTTTTAAGCAACCGAATGAATGGTCTATTAGTCTGATCCGTAACAACTGTTCGGGATGTATGATGTCTTATACGCTATTGATCGTCGCGTGTAGTAAGATATACATAACCTGCACACCTAAAGAAGTTTCCCATGATATCCGGAAGCGCGCCCGAGATGGAACCTATCCGGAAGAAACATGCTTATTCAATTAAATTTAGCCCAAGTCTTAGCCGGTGTGTCTGGAGCAGACCACTCTAACTTAATTATAAGTTTTTCATACGAATTTGTGATTCGGTAACATCTACCACCAGGTACACACAGTTGCCGTGAAGCAAAGCAAAATATTACCAACCAGCAGACGACACTAAACCATCTGAGATAAACGCCAATGCCACAAGGTTGGTGGTCTGATCCTACAGTTGGTTACCGGGCGTCTAACATTTTTGTCAAACACGGGAAAAAGTTTTCTTGCCTCGTTTTCCATTCCCACTTGTACGAGCGTATATGGCGTACGGAAAATGCAGCAGATAAACTTGCCCTTGCTGGAAAGCATCAGGAGCTGGAGTGTGCCGGTTCTGTGTGTATATATAATTTATTTCATAATTTATCATTACTCCACGAGTTCGCTTTTAGCAGATGGACACGGAAGCGCGGTACACCTTGGCGATGTGTACGAAGAACCCGGCCACAACATACCGTACGAGATTAATGAAAATGCTTTCCGTAGGCCTGCGGAATCCGTGCGACCAGGCGCTTACTCCGGTCAGGCACGGATTGTACACGGGCAAAGTTATGATTATGATTATGTGGTTTCATATGCCGGTGTGGAGTGAGAGGAGTGAAACGCACCGAATATCCTTAGGACTGGCTGGTCGGGATTAATGTACGTACCTATGGACGCTGCCCGCTACACCGTGTGTTTCGGAGTTCACGTGAAAGATAAATAACAAAGAGCGAAGTTTTCCGCACGGTTGTGGGACGGCGCTTGGGAACTTCATGTCGTTGGGGAAGCAAGGATGTGAGTTGTGAAGTTTTGGTCCTTCGGACCTAACCATGCATGCACACAAATCAGCATTCACTTAATTTGGGATTCATATCACTCGATTAATTATTTACAAGTTAAATCTGACGTTGCATTGATGTTCCGAGAGGATGATGGAGGCGCACGGTATGTTACATGGGCAATTCCAACCTCCTAACCGGTCGATAATGGATGACGGTCGGGTCAGTGAACGATGTGTACATCCGCCGAACCGGGAAAAGGTTCGATAATTTAAGACGTAGCTAAAGTGAATGATTGATGGCAGCGGAGTCTGAAAAGCGGACTTGATATGCATAATCTGATCTAAAATCTGGCATAATTTGTTAGCTTATCTTCACCCTTGTTAACAGGGATGCTATCCCCTTTATTTTAATCAATTCCTTTAGCGCAACAAAGTAAACTTTTTCCGGACATAAAAAAAAAGTTTAGCGCCTTGGATGAAGAAAAAATGTGTGAATTTTCAGGTTGATTACAATTTTGATGCTCAATTAACACGTTTTTTTGTATTTTTTGTCCCCAGTTCTGGATGGAAGATTAGAAAATTCTGTAGGTTATTAGCCAGGGCCCAATCAAGTTCATTCAACGTGTGCCATAAATTGTGATTTTGTTGGCAGCATTTTTTCTCTACCATTACACCCTTTTTCCAACCCTTCTATTAAGCACACTGGCCATCGGCCAGGGCGTAAACTATTTGGATAGGAGGGCATTTCTCCAGGGAGCTTTGAAGAAGGGACACAAGGAAAAATTAAGAAAACACCTCCAGTGGGATTTGAGTGCGGGTGCTAAACTTTGCTCCCGTTTGGAGGTTAGAGTTATATTTTTTTCCACTCTCACTCTCGCTGTCTGGTGCGTTGTTCCAGCTTGTCAGCTTCAATTAGCACCGGGAACGACTTTTTGACGAGTGGATTCGTCTAATTAAATCGAGATTTCTTTGGCGGCATTTAGAGGGAACCACCGAGAAAGCGATTTATTTATCAGCTAACGAATGCTTGGACAAACTTTTCGCAACTCTTTTCCTCGATTCACGGACGTACAGATTGCCGGACATCCTGGTGAGAGCATAGCTTCATGGAGTAGTAAAACACCAACGATTCTTAAACCATTTGGAGTTTTATGTCTTTTTAAAAGTTTTCCCACAAAAGTATCTTGCGCCAGGAATAGAATGAGATAAAAGTATGCAGAAAGAAAACGTAAAGGCTAACTGAATGTTGGCCGCAGTAAACAGATTTTAAAGATGGATAAAGTTTTACGTTCGTTGAGACGCGAAAATGTCTAAACAATGGACGAACGAAGGTTAAATGACAGTTAAGAAGGGGTTTGTTGGTGTGGTAGAGTATGGTACCATGTCGTTTGCTGTGCTGCTGATGTTCCTTGTGGGAAAAGTTTTGTTAAAGCAGTAGATTCTTATGGTTTGTTTATGTATGATTTGAGCTGTGTTTCATCTTTTTAATAGTTTGGCAAAACAGACCAGGAAGACGAGTTTTTGAAGAGTCGTTAAAAATACTTAAACGAACAAATTGCTAAATCTTATTTTCAAATACCGATTCCATAACAGAAAAATTGTCATCACTTGTTCCGTTTATTGTTCCGTTACCACATGAATCTACATACATATCAACCAGGTTTGGTGCTTACCCCGTCAAAATGTTCCATACTGCCGGATACTGTCGGATGGTACAGCACCTTCGCAATGCTGCGGTACGGTGAAGATGATAATTTACTACATGCGCGTCGCAAACATTCGCCAAACTCAAGTCACCACTCCGTCCCTATGACCGACGATGCCACATTCGACGATGGGATCGTTGTGGGAATTTCAAATCTCAACAGGTTCCTTCACTTAGGAGGATATTTTCGCATACACTCAACCCGTTGTCTTTCGACCCGTGGCCGTAACGCGAGCACGCGTTTGTTGCGAAAACCGTCGTTCTGGTCGTTGGATAAATTTGCCAACCGAACCGACGAGCTGGTTGGCTGATGCGAGGCTGATAGTGTTGACGACCGGGTGAGGCAGCAAAGAGTCTTGGTGAGTTTCAACCCGGAAGGAGTTGGCTGATTTTCTTAACCCGACCGAAACCGGCGTAAGAATGGAACATGGAGGAAGTACAAGGGCGATTGTAAGTGTGTGTGTGAGGGCGTTGTTTTCCGCATCCTTTTGTCAGTTGGTACCTTAGTAAATCCCACCGGGAGTAATGCTGTTACGGAAGTTCGCATATATTTTCGCACAGTGTCAGCATTTGGGCAGAGGCAGAGCTGGCCTTCCTTTCATTGCGTCATCGATACGTCGAGGCAGGGTTGGTTTGAGGAAATCTTGAGCATCGAATAGAATAAGATGGAATACAAATAGAAAGCTTTTTACTACCGATGATTGTGGCTTGATATGAGGTTAGGCACGTCCATTCCAATTCCGGCCACCGATGGTTTCGTTCACGATTATGGTTATTGCCATTTATTGATAGACGAAAAGAACGGCAAACGTTTGCGATTTCTTACCAAGCTGGGCGTCCATTTTGTGGTTTCGTCTAAGCGGCCTATCATCGGCAACTATACCTCCCGAAATACTATCCAATGGAGACCGATTAGTTTTGTCAATGTTTTTGAAGAGATATTTATGTTGTTGCATTTTGAGGTTTGATTACTTTCTTGCAATCAAAAATGTTTACCAAAAAAGAAGAATCGTATCTTAATTTTGTAATCAATGCAACAACCACTTCCAGCCAGTTAAGGGCTTAGTGATGTACTTCCGAAAAAAAACTATCATTATCGTACACGTTCAATCGATTGACACCCCTAAGGCCAACTGGCCTACCCTGCAACAACACGATGCCGCGACAAGTGCCAGTTGTTCTTCAGCATGAATGGGTTGCCTGATTGTCTTCTGCAACAACATCATCAACAGTTGTGATACGGTTAGAATCGAATCCGAATGTTCCACGGACATTTGCCCAACCATACCATCCCTAACTCCTCGCCATCAAAATCGAATGTGCCATTTAGAGTCAATTCTTCTTGGCAATAAAATTTTGCACACTTCCATCTGTTAGGGTTTTTCGGCATGGCAATCGGCACAGAACATTTGCGATGGTGTGTACCGTTCGCGCCCTTACACGCGTGACAAAGTGCATCCTGGTTGCGATGGTTCTGTCCACCAGCCGTATAAGTGCATTGCAGCAGATATGTTCGGGGGAATGCATAAAGATGGAACAAAAGGGAGAAAGAGAGAGAGAAAGAGATAGAGGATAATGATGTTCCTATTCCTCGGTTCGCTTTCTGCCTTCCTACCTTCGGCACCCTTGTGCTGGTCTATTTCCCACTGTGAATGGGTGCGAAATTTATATCAATAAATATTATTTATTCATTTGTTTGCTGTTCCTGTTGCGAGCAAAAGCAATAATGTAACATCATTGTTCGTAGCGTTTCGCCACTGCCCTTACCGTCCTGCAATCGATTCCGAGCGACAAAACTGTTCGCATTTGAATATTAATTCAATTATATCACTTCACCCACTCGTTAGCGCTTTTACGCTGTTCCGGTGGTTCAGAGGTCGATCTCTTTACGGTGTGGTGCGATCTCTTGATTGTCGAACTTGTGACTTGTGTGCCCCGGGACTCCATAAAGGTTTGCTTTGTTCGCTGCATCAAGCCTTCTCGGGTTGGGTTGCTTAATAATTGAACACACTGGCAAGGAGCACGACCGACGGTTTTATGCGGTGCGTTCATGCGGGTGAATATTCTCCGCGCGCATAAACGCGCGAACAGGAAAATCGAAATCGGTGTGTGTTATACTTTTTGAGCCGTTGTTGCCTTACTGTTCTGCCGTTTCGTACGGTGGTAAGCAAATGCAATTATGTGTCGTTTATGGTGCGGTTTTCGTTATGCCGGGGTTCGGTTTGTGCTGTTCGGTGGGCAGCAAATTAGAGCCACTGGGTTGGGACCGGTGTTTAAATTTAGGACAGCATGTCAGTCGGTTTGAGCAGTTGTTGCATTATGAGTGAAAGAATTTAAAGAATAATGCTTCATTATGGTATTGTTTCCTCGTTTCAGTCTGTTTCTATTATTGATTTTTTTTCCTTCTTGAATTGGTTCATTTATAGCAAATGGTGTGAAACGTAAGTAATTCGTAACTTGTAAGAATTCTCATTAAAGTACGGGTTTAGTGAATTACGCTTTAGATAATTTTCTTAACAGAAGCTTAAGCCTTGGGAATGGTAAGTGTCATTGAAATAGTTGCATTAAACCATACAAACAAAATGAAATAAAGAAACTAGAGGATGGACGCAATCTACATGCAATTATATCCGTTTCTATAAATTAGTTCGCTTAATTACTGCTCTTTCTATATTTTATAATATTATAAACATGTTTTGCAAGCAACTATGTACGTTACACGCTAAAATAAACAACCTTTTTTTGTCCATCTTTTGTTTATTTTCCACTAACGAAGAATTATTACAAACGAGTCTCCGACACAAACCAAAGGATCTAATTTATTTACACCCGATTGCAGGGCTGCTCACTAGTCACTCTCGCCCAACAAATGACCGTCTCCAACCCTGCCAGCTTTTTACTTCATTTAAGCGTGCGTGTGTGGGAGCACGTTTTGCCGTTGGCAGTCCTCTTCCAAAGCAACACTTGATTTCGCCGCCGGATGTAAGCCATTGTAATTCAATCCCCGCGACCCACGGCAATCCTGCGGCGGTGGCAAATTTTTCAAAACTCCCTCCACACCATGTGTTATTATTATCTCGTACCGACCGGGCAAAGAAGTGCTGCGGAGTTGTGTTGAGCGTGTGTGTGTGTGTGTGCGTGGTTTTTTTTATTTCGTTCCTACCAACGTCATTTCTCATGGTGTAAAGGGAGAACAGGGCACTTCGTTTGGTGTACTACCCTTACGGAATAGCACCGAAAATAGGAGAAAAAAAAACAGGAAACCGTATCATTTCTGATCCTTCCGGAATCGCGCGGAAAAAAATATAATGAAGACGTAACCTCAAACCTCGGCGTATGCACCCTCTTGCGAGCAGTGTTTTTCATCATCATCGGTTACAATTTCTCGCCATTTGTTCTGCTCCCAGTACTGGCCGGATGCTGTGCGAATTGGCCATCCGAATGATAACCGGATGGCAAGAGTCAGTGTCGGGCGTGAGGAGGGTAAGGTGCGTGTGTTTTTTTTTGTATTGCTCTCTACAGACAGCAAGTAGTATGATCATATTTTATTGTTTTTTTTTTTTGTTGGTGTTCTTCACATCATATTTCTCAATGCTTTTTTATCCCAAGTTCCAGTTACAGTTCGGACGTATCCTATTTTTATTACCCATGCTCCGCTAGGTGTTTCAGACGGCGGTAGGGTGGTTTCGCTTTTTTTTCCACAACTGTAATCTAATTTAAAAATTATAAATCTTACATTTATATGCTAACTGTTTCGTACTAGCGGAAATAAAACACCGGACCGGAACCTGTCCATCCAGAGGGCAGGATCGGCAGCGTTTCACTCCCACCCATTTACTCTCTCTCTCTTTCACAAACATCGCGTACAAACGATCATTCGCGGATGTGCAATAAAGTATAATTTTCCTCGGAGAGTTCACAGTTCATAGCGGCCAAAAATTGAGGGAGGCCCAGTGTGGTTTAGCAACTGCCAGTCTTAGGTAAAGACTTTTCGCAGTTAAAAAGACACTACTACGAAGTGCTTCGGTGATTATTTTAAATTGTGTACAGCAATACCGTCGTGGGCCGATGAAGTGCCGGGTTTGTGGCTTACGCGCGGAGTGACAGTTTTTAATGCATAGCTAATGATTATACGATCCGAAGTTTGTCCCCTCGAGGCGTGATGCAAAGTGTGGAAAATAAAACTGCCATCAAGCCGTCCAGTTTACTTGCGCCGGAAAGGGGCTGCGATACGAAAGTTACGATAAATAGTATACCGTCTGTTTGAACGCGAAATACCTTCACTGGCGTCTTACTTTATTCCAGCAGCATCAGTAAAACTCCTTCACAATTACGGAAGGAAAGTTTACTCCCGTAGTGTGTGTTTTTTTTATGTAAGGTAACTGCCTTAGGCGTCGCTGTCACTTCGTGCCCGCGGAACAAATTTTGCGGCCGGTCTGTAATGATGGCGATGAAAAGAATCTCTCTCCGGTGGGTGATTGTAATTAAAATTTTAATTTAACGACACTTTTACTGATTAAAAGTTAATTAATGTGATGAGAAGGTGTCGCGTGTCAGTGACTCACAGCCCGGAGGGTCAGGCGGTTCTTAAAGCTAACGATCAGGTATGGTTTTATTACAATTTTTTAAGATCTTTACAAGTTCTACGATTGCAGGGAGGAGAAGTAATCTCTCTTTGTAAGTATTTTGGTATGAGATCCTACTTTCCTGCTCCATTTAAAGGTCAAGATTAACAGAACTTTTCTGATATGTAATCCATTATCTTAAACAATACAACCAATAACAATATACATTCGGTTGGTGGAAGAAGAAAATTTACTAACGGCTGAAGGTAATTACATAGTTTAAAGTTTAAAATGTAGGGAAATAGTATTCCATCACATGAAATTCCTTTTAATTCTTGTTAAAAAAGGTTTCACCACGTATATTCTTCATTTTACAAAGATAGTAAATTATTGCGAAAAGCGTTTGGTTGATTTTCTGGCTTAGTGTCACAAATAAAAGGCTTTGCTTTCAGACGCTGTCAAACACTAATGACATCAACAAGTAACGCAGTTAGAATGCTTTTAGCGTAAAACGTTAAGTAATTAAAAGTGACATCGGTACATTACTACTTCACTGGAAAGGTGAACAGAGAGAACCAGTTACATCGTTCACCTTAGATATCCCGATTAAATCTAGCTAGTGAAAAGGGGTTGCATCAAACGGTGCATCAAATTGCATCTAAACAGTGCATATACCCCTTTTGCAAATGCGTAAAGTTGTAGCAGATCGTTCAACAATGCACCTGACAGACGTTTTGACAGTTGACGTGCTAATTGACAGGAACAAATGTTGTGATAATTGACCGAACCGTAACGACCAAAAGCAAAAAGGGGAGATTTCGGTGTCGATAATTAGCCATGCTGGCCACTGATTCATACTACCCCCAGCTCGTCTGTCACATGGAATTGCCTTTCACCTTCCGTACCTTTGCTTCTGCATCACGTGTGGCTCGTTTTGTAATTATCTTTCGCACGTCGTCCGATGAATGCAATATTTCCGGAAACGGTTCGCTTAGGAAATGTCCTTACACGTCGCCGGAAGCTTATGGGAAATGTTCAAAGATTTGAGCTCGTAATAGAGAAGCTGGAAAGGAGGGAGTGTGAACGTATATCGTGTCGTATAAAATTTATTGTTTTATTGCACCACCAATAAAGCAGTAGCAGAAGCAGCATCGGGTACATCAATGGTTTACTTTGGTCGGATGGCTATGTTTGCACAGGAAGAACCGCCATCGGTTTTTGCAAACAAGGAACGATTTTCACGTGTGTACCTTTCGCCGGAAGGCAACCATCGTTAAACGCAACCACCGATATGTTGCGTACAGAATAAACATAATGTTAAATAGCGCGCTTCCCAACTACAACACTGTGGTCGTTTGCCAGCTAGGCTTGTGCAGGAAGACGTTTCGCCAGGCTAGAGCGATCGTTTGCTCTCAACCCCCGGGGGTCCCATAACTACTCACTACAAATCTTATTCATTTCGCTACAGGGGTCAGGAAGAATTCGCCAGGATATATTAGTCCCTTCGTGTGCATGCCAAATCGTCCGAGGTCGATTTAGATTAGTCAAGCCAAAGGGAAGATGTCGTATCTAAGCGTTAGAAGCTCAGCAAGAAGTAATTAACACGTCACACTTCGGTTTCGGTTGATGAATAAATGTTCCCATAGTAGCTTTAGCCACATCCCCATTCCAACCGCCGGCAGGATACTACTTCCGGTGATAAACCCTGTCGAATCTCATTAGTTCCACACTGGTAGCTTTAACGGTGGCACAAATTAAGCAGCTCCCTGAAACACTAACCAATATTTGTTCGGTGCTGCGTTGTGTAAACGATGATGAATAATTTTTATTTTCAACCTTACCACCAAGTTGCGCCCACGTACTATACAGGGTCGAGTGACACACACGCGCCTTCTACACCTCTTTGACCTGCGTTAACAGATTTTAACCACAAAAAAGCACACGATAGGTAACACACCAACGCTCACTAACGCGGGCTTGGACTTAGAAATTCATGAAAACACGGAAAAACTTCATGAATAATCAAGTAAATTTTAAATTGTCTTGCCACCGGTAAAAACGTATCCCGCGGGACTGCCCGACCGCTCGCACGCCGGTGGTAAAGAAGCAAAAACTGACAGAGAATAAAAGAGGAGAAAAAATAGCACAAAAACACAACTGTTTTTCAGTACGGCGGCATGTCACTGCATCGCTCGGATTTTCCGAGATGTGTACTGCACAAACTCGTGTCAAGTCCAGGTTACCATGGTAGCGGCGAGGTCTACCACGACATGTAGTTGCTCTGTTGATATGATACTTTCTCATTTGAAAGAGAGGCAAAAAAAATGCAACCCTCACTTGAAACAATCACAAAACAAAAACGAAACAACACTAAATGAAACGAGAAATATGAAAACAACACCCCCGAACCGAGTTTAATAAATGAAGGGAAAAATTGAAAGCCATCCGTGCACCCAAAAGGAAAGTGTAGAAATATCAAGCAAGTGAAGGAAAATCAGGCGAAGAAGCAAAAAAAAAAACCGAACCACCACGACCAACCAATTGCAAACAAATTGTCGGCTCCTTCGGTCAAATATTTGCTTTTCGCTGATTGAATTGCTTTTGTTTTTCACATTTTTTTCCCATGGTGACCAGCCCATGGTGGTTGATACTGGATACACAAACGGAAAGGGATGGAGTTGCAATACGGACCGGGGAGAGATGTTGAACGCTTTCTAAATTCTAATCTAAGGTTCGCGATCACCATCGGACAAACCATGTCAAGCGTTCCCGTCCGTCAAAGGCATGACAGGAAGCGCCAGCCCGCTATCTAACGTGGGACACTTCTCGTGGGAGTCCGAGAGCGGACACGTGGTCGTGGGAGTCAATTTTAACAAATTACGTCCCAGATTGACATCGTAGTGTTCGGTTTCGCGAAATGGCACAAGAAGCGGCTCTCGGTACTCGAACGGAATTAGACTGGGATTTTGGCGGTGGAGTCATCAAAAGCCTCAAAAAAACAGGAATACTCAGCATCTAAATTTCCAAACGACCACGATGTTCAGCCAGCTACGTGTTTCCCGTGTTCAGTCGCATGTTCAAGTGTGCCACAAGAGCGGGCGCGAAACTTAATTCAATCACAGCCGCGAATTGAATTATTTCCAATGCGAGCCAACGAACGGATTCCGATGGGTACAGGCGGATCGGTAAAATGTGTCATTTTGCCTATTCGCGATTTTACCTTTCTTCTTGTCCCACCTTTGCTCTAACCCCACTTTGGGAGCTTCCAACTTTAGGCAATTTGGCGAATTCGCTAGTTGGCAATAGCAGACATTTGTGCACCGGGAAGATAAATTTAATACTGCTGCTTTACTACACCATCTCGCACATGCTGCGTTCGAAGTTCTTAATGAGCCGTTTACCGCTCGGAGTTGGGTGCTCCAAAAATGGCGGAAACTGGAAAATCAGTACCACGGAAATCTGCGAGTTCAGTAATGGAATAAGTGAATTATCGAATCAATCGTACAATGAACCATTCGAAATGTTGCTAGCTGCTGACTATCGGTATAATCAAATTGTTGCATTACGCAGCAGCTGACGTTGGTACGAGAATGCGACCTGCTGTGTGGAAGAATTTGTGCTGTACCAGCGCACTTGAAGCAGCGTTAAGCGAAGGTTAAGTAAATTTGGATTGCAAATTAAAATGATTTGTGGCTTGGGGAATGTTTGGAATAGATAATGACCTGAGAATAATTCAGTTTTGACACTATATGCGAATGCGAAAAACAGGTAAATAATGGCATTAGTCATTGCTCCACCGATTGGAAGAAATTTGTCCGCGGAGGGAAACCCCTTTACAAGGTAAATTTTACATGCAAATTGTGTAACTTGGTTTTTCATGTAATAAAAATGATCGTCAATGGCGCCTACAGTTACGAACACATTTCGAATGTTAGGAAGTTAGTAATTTATACTGCCGGATACAGCTGGCTATTTTTAAAAAGAAAATCCATTCTTGTGAATGAAGATAGCAAAATGTATCTACTAAGCCATTCGATTTAAATTCCATACACGACACTTATTACTATTTGATGCCAATTTTAAACACACCCACTCTGTCTGGAAATTGGGAATTTGTTTAGTTTGAAAGCGATATGCAGTGTCCCATGGCGGGCAAATGTAGTTTTCGTTGGTTTTGGAAACAATTTTCCTCTTGACCAAACACACCACCAACGAAATTGCGTTTGGTCGGACTTGGGATCTCCTGAGAAGTCTCGTCACCAATGCGACTGCGGACTGCCAGGGTCTATGTAACGCTATAATTGACTTCCGTCATTCCATCTGCGAGGTTTTTGGCTAATGTGTAGACCGAGTGCTTCGGCATGAAGCAATCCGTACATAACTGCCATATCCCGAAACGCTACCGTCCGGTGTTCTCTGTCGGCAAATAAATACATCCTTCAAACGGAATCTTTAACTTAACTCTTCTCTTCTGCGAAACCCTGCTCGCTGACCCGAAGCGTACCGCTGGGAATTGAGCTGCTGGTGGAAAAAGGATCGGAAGGCACATGTTTAACTTTCGCAGCTTGTCAGCATCGGTTGCCAATCGGTATGACTTACAGCACCGAACGTTCAGTGAGGAATGTCCCTGATCGCGTTTAGTCGACCAGGAAGCTAATTTCGAGACGACCAAGGCACATGAGTTGTGGAAAAAGAAGGGGATGTCTGCCTCGATTCCCGTCTTTCAGCTCGGGTACGGTAAAACAAAACTGTCCGTGTCCACGGTGTAGTGGTACCGGTAAAAAGATCGCCCAAATACGAAGGGCTCCAGCCCCAGTTACCAAATCCATAATCCTGCAGTCCACATAAACCTACTGGTGAATCAGTAAATTGAGATTTATGGACTGTGGCACTCGGCTCTCCGGTCGGCGACAGTAAGACAATTTTTGGTTTCGACTAGTCGGCCGAAAAATTACCCCGAAATTCCAAACCTCCGCAACGAAGCCGCTGGGCAAAGGCAGAGGAATGCCTACCATTGGCAGGGAACGTGTTCCCGGGAGTCGGCCAGAGAGGGAGAAAAGGTTATAAAATTATTTATTATCCTTATTACTTTTATGTGCCCACGAAAATGAGACGACTGCACAAGCGCCGCCACAACACTGGTTTAAAGGGCGTTTTCCCTTTGAAGATGTACGCAAGGACGTGCCGTGCGAAAAACCGGACCACGGGTAAAAAGGTCATCCAAGAAGCGAGAGATGGTGGGTTTTATTTTAAAATAAATTTAATGTTAAAGGGTTTACCAACCGACATACGGCCAAGCAGCAGGTTCGTTCGGTTACACTCCATATGGTGTGTCATGATTGCCCTTTCTAAAAAGGGGCAGCCAGGCAGCTAACGAGGTGGGAGTGTTGGTGTCCGATTTTGGGTGGAAGTGTCGTGTAGTGTTTCGCCATCGTTTTCGAATTTACACGGAGCTTTCGGAGTTTTTGTGAGGGATATTTTTCGGGCTAGTGCTATCTAATGCCCGGGGTGGTATTGGGCCATCGGGGTAGAGGTGAAAGGGTTTATTGATATGGGACGCGCCATCCATTAGGCTGATAACGAGTTTTGATGGCCGAATAAAAACTGTCCCATTGCGTCGCGTGTAGGTGAAATGCGGTTTTTTGGAAGAGGTCGGATTTTATGTGCTCATATGGTATTCATTCTCTAGGTTAAAGTGCACGTAATGACGTGAAAGTGGTTCTGGTTTAGGGAGTCGGTAATGCAGCATATGGAAGGAGGGAGAGATGGTTATCTAGTGGAAAAGGTTAGCGGGTTGGATGTTTTGTTCTTGCATTAATGGACAGCAGTGTGGTAAGAAATGTTTTACCAAAAATCTGCCTTTATTGCACATTTTAAAATATATTTTGTTGACATTTTACACAGCAATCTGTACTGTAATTTAAAGAGAGAATCTAATAACTCTGTTACATCACACAGGCTTATCTCACAACTGCTGGTTTGAGGAAACAAAAAAAGAACACTTCTACTAGCGATACAATCGAGATACCCAAAAACAGCGCTATTAGTCCACCGAAATCACCCAAAAAGTCTAGCACAGTGTAGCGAACACTACGCACTAGAGGATAGAAGTGATCTTCGGCTAATTCTACCATCAGCTGCGAGCTTAAACCTTCCGTACTGTTCTCCATTGACCATGGTTCCATAGCAACCGTATACGAGGTAGGCTCTGCTTTGTATCGGAAATCAACACAAGCGGGCAAACAGTTACACAAACGCCGGAAGAACTGTGATCTGGGGATATTTTCTTCACGCAGCTGACCGAGAACGATCTTATCTAGCACATCATAGGGCCGATAGTTGGTGGTACTGTTGCAAAGATTCATCGAGTGACTACGAGGCATGTGATCCAGCACACATCCTCTCTTCGTCAGGAAGTACTCTGTGTGACACTCCATCTCGCAGTTGCTTTGCGTGTAGATGGAGAACAGTTTGAGAGGATTTTGCACCTGCGATATACAGCCCGTTGTGGGCGAGGTGAAGTATCGAAGGTATCGCTGTGATCGTACCAGTTGGGGAAAGACACGCAACTGTACTACGGCGCTGAGTGGAATGGCCGTAGGATTTATTGGTTTGTACGGGAAATCGATCGGTGAGTGAACGAAAGCTTCTAACGTTGGGTTGGCACAGTCGGAAAGTGTTTCATTATGTTCACTGGAGATGATGATCTTCAAACGATAGCGGCCGGACATGTCTTGGGCAGCCCGGGGATATTGTTTCACCAGCACACTGGTGATGATTTGTAATCCGCGAAGAAAGTCCCAGTTTTCAGTTGGTCTCGATGCGTTAGAGAGTTCCTTTACGTTAATCAAGCTGAAACATAGAATTTATATAAGTACATTCTACCGAAAGTAACCATTCATCTGTACTTATTTGTCTTGAAGATTTGCCCGCCTGCAACTGCATTGAACGTGTAACAAACGCCTCGCTCCGTGCGCACTGCGTCTAACAATTTGTCACACTCGTTCGTGCACACATCCTGCCAACAAATCGTCTCACAGAACTGCTCCAACTGTAATGACTCGCTGACGCATCTGCCCTTCCGGGGACACAGAGTAACTGCAGGGAATGGTACACTCCACATGGGTAATGCCTTTTCCGCCTCCACAAGGTACACGTTGGAAGGATCCTTGAGTCGCTCGTAATTAACCATCACCGCGAAACCGAAAAGTCCCACCAAACACACCACCACAACGAGCCAGAACACTTTCAGCGTAACACGCAAATCCGATCCCAACACGTACCGGACAATCGGGAACGAGCTGTTGCGTAGATAGTCCTTAAGAATCCCATCGTCATGCTCCGTTTGTTGGGTAGTTCGACTAGCAGTACCTTTCGTATTGTGGCTCGTTTGCTGTAGTATAATCTTGTCCACCGTTTCCATGAGGAATACGAAAAAATAGGTTCGTTTTAGCAATGGTTCTTGCTCAGTGGTGGTTCTTCGACCAACTGCCACCGGTGACACGATGATGGATGGATGGAATTCAATTTCTGCGCACTACCTGTCAAAATAGCTCGATGACTTTAGGATAGTCCCAGTTGATGCTCGTGTGTGTGCCTCATCGGAGCGCACCCTACCCGGTGGTGTGCGATCTTTATCTAACGGATCCCGTTTGGGCGCTGTTGGTAGAACTGTCGCAGGAGTGTCCATGCTAATTAGACGCATAAAACTATCACGAGGATGGTCAAACATGCTTGCTGGAAATGGACACAATAAACTAATGAACGGAAAAAATTTGCATAGAAAAATGATTTCGTTGCAACCTTTGCAAGGTGAAAAGAGTAGGTATCCTGCTAAATATTTGTACAAGCTGGTGTACAAAACCGAATTTAACTTATCGATCAATATGTACACAAATGTTGGTACAACCTTCTACGAGACTTCAGTCAAACCACAACATTCATCAATTGAGTTTACGACCGAAAATCAAACCAGCCGACACGTCTCGGTTCACTGAATCATTAATAATTCGATCATCGATCCATTAATCAATGCTGACATCGAGCTGATTACCAATTTCCTCCCCAATTCGTTTCCAATCTTTCGTTTCGGCAGCTGTGTACGTGTGGTAGGAGTGATTGGGCCCCAAAATGTGTCCAAGAGTGTGCGAATCTGATTCTTTATATTGGATGGAAAACTGTAAAATTTCTGTATGCGATGGCAGAGTTCTAAAACCAGTCGTCTAGTATTTAAATGTCCATACCATTCGAGAGTAAAAATCTGAACATTCCAGCTTTACCATGTGAGCACGAAGTAATCCAAACGTAACGCTATTTGTCATCGTTCCACAGCCTACTGCTCTCCGCAGTAATACGATTTTTCCGAAAAGATAAGAAGATGATGAGGTTGTTGATGAAGTTGATTACCCACACTGCCGAATCATTTTCCACACCATCACTGTGGCAAATACCGACCGATTCAGACACACTGCTCAGCACTGGGGCTATTCGCAAGTAAAGATTTGCCAGTCCTACTGATGAGGTTGGAATCGTTTTCACCATATTCATCAACCGCATAAGAGCAGCCGGCTTCGCTTTTGACCCCGTGCCATTAGACGGCAAATGAAATTTCAGATACAAATGCCTTCCACTACGGAAAGATACAAATGCCTTCGGAAATGGGAATGTTCTTTTTTTCCTCATCTCCCCAAAAACCCAAAACCTCGGTAATGAAACGGTCGGAGCTTTGCGTCATAAGTCGTGCGAGGATTTAATTTCTTTACCCGATGGTTTGCGGTGTGGCATGTATTGCTCGACGGGGCCGACCGCAGAGTGTCGAACTAAGCAGCAGCCATTTCATTTGCCATGATCCAGCCGTATCGCCATCACCCTCAGACCGAAACCTTCGTGGCTGTGGCAAACGAACCCATTTGGGCGGTGGAGGGGGGGGGGGGGAGGTTTGGTTAATCCGGTGGGAAATTTCTTTGCAATTTGTTTAACGCACCACCGCACCGAGAATGGTTGGGCTTCTTGGTGGATTTCCCCATGTAGGTGTGGCGCGTACGAAAGGCTGCTCTTCTTCCGCGTTTCCTTGCTCAGAGATTTCCCGTTTTTCCTCGTATCCTTTCGTGGCCACCGAAAGCCATAATTAAAATGAGTCGCATATCGTATATGGAACGCTTCATTTGCACGATCTCATCTCATCATTTCGGAAAGGGTTTCGCGTGGTATGGCAGCACCGTGCTTATGGAGCACCGTGTAACACCGCCTACAAGGCATTGGTGCCCATCCATCACCCTGCTCTACAACATCGTGGTAGTTAGAAGGGTTGGCTTAAGAGCTGTTGTGTGATTTTCGTACCTTTAAAGGAGGCTTTTGTCACGTTGTTCAAATCGTCCTCATCCGGACTTTGCTGGGCGTGTGTAACGGGGAAGATTTTGTCCGGAACCAGGGAAAGGAGTCACCCGTGTTATAATTCTCACTCGCATCATTTATATTAATGATGAAACCATCCATTTAAATTATTAACCACATGGAAACAACCATTTGGTTTGCATATATACAACCATACTTAGGCTCGGGATCGTTTGCTCCGAATAGAAGAATACGCCAACGCCGTATCGATTGGCAGAGCAAAGATTCACAACTCAAAAGTGGCCATTTGACACTGGCTGAAAGTTGAGGAATTTTAAGAAACCGGTACCGATTGTAAAGGTCGTCTGACAGCACCAATGGGAGATTATCGAACGTGTCACCGGAATATGAATATGCTCACTATTGCTGGCTGAAAATGGGGGATTATGATAGTGCTTTAAGGTTTAAGTGGCACAAAAAATCGATGAACGATACTGTAACGCTAAGAGGTATTTTATTAAAGCGTAAACCCCGGTAAAGTTCTCATGAAACACAATAAATTGAGTTTGGATGTGATATCTTTAACACAGATAGTAACATAGAACAACGGTTCTGTGTAAAAAGCACTTTATGAAACTTATTAAAATCAGGCTTGACACTTTACTAACAAATGCTCAAAGCAATTCCAAGTATTCACTAAAATTTTAAGAAGAATTCTATTATACTAAGCACAATTGTTCATTTTACTAAAAGAAATATATAAATTATACAAAATATGCTAAAGAATGTCTACACATAGCATCAATGGGCGTGTGCTACAAAGCTCGCACATAGAAAAGACCCAGTAGCTTTCGTTCGTGTGTTCATTACTTTCTTCTATGTATTTTTGTACAAAAACGAACACTGTGGAAGAAAAACTCCATCTTTTCACCAAAACCAGTGCAAAGTGAAAACCTTACAAAAAAAATCGTCACATTTTTAAGACTGCCCATCGTCGATCGATCGTACTCGCTAGGAGATTCCGCTTAGCTTTAGTTGAGCTAAGATAATATCGTACCTAGCATAGCACAGAAACACATAAAATATGCAACAGGGCGGAGATTGCCCTACGCTACAGTACATAAGACTTTGTCGTCACATAGGACTGGATGGATGGGATCCCCTGTTTTCCACCCGGACATCGCAATGCTCCCCTTAACCGAGCATAGGCAGCCAGTGCTCATGCGCATCAATCGGCCAGTAAAAAGCTTTCACCTACTTTCGAGCCCCAGCCTTGTATGGGGCGCGGCAATTGGGGAGGTTTGGTATTGCTGATGTTGTGGAAAAACAAAAACCTTCGGAGCAAGCAAAAATAATCTAGTTAAACATAGTGAAAATCTTGCTGTACAAGTGCATTTTTTGTGCATTAATGTTGCTAGGGTTCAATGGAAATAAAATGGAGTGTTTGCTGTAGTGAATTCTGATGCAGTGTATTTTCCACTCTCTATTCTAGTGATAGCCATAGGTGGCACCTTCCTCAAGGATCACAATGATCGAGTCGAGCGTTTCCTCTGCCGTAGGGATGATCTGTTCCGGTGGCAGAACAAAGCCGTACTGGCCAAGATCACGGAGCTCGTAAGCGTATACTAAGGGAGTACGACGAACACCCTTCACCCAATCGATGCTACCTCCGGAAGCGACATCTGGAACGTTAAAAAAGGGTAATTTAGAAGAATATTCCACAGCGTGATAAGAGTCACCAATCAAACTCACAGATCGCTTCAGCAATGTTGCCGATTCTGTAAGTCGTGCCGTAACGCTCCCGCAGCTTGTTGATCGCCTTCGTACCGATTGCAATCTGTGGATGACAATAAACAGGGCATTAACTCTCGCGCTGGGTATATGGCGACCGATATCGGAGGTCAGAGAGATTAGGATAGAGCAATGTCTGTACCGTTTCGTCGTAATTGTCCAGCCGGGCAGTAGTGTGGCCGTAGGGCACCAGTAGAAGCTGAGTGTAGGAGTGGAATGCAAGGTACGTGCTCAAGTTGTCCAGTGTTGAGATGAAGTTAGACAACTGAAGAGTTTCCACCTCGGAGAAGGCAGACGGGCCGGCGAACGTATCCGAACATGGTACACTGGACGCACCACCCTCTGTTGGGGGCGAGATGCTTGGTTAGTATACTGCAAGTACATCAAGCGGCCATTACTTACGCATAAAGTTGTACCCCCAGTTTCTGTTAGGATCCGCACCACGGCACAACACGCTAACTACCGATCGAGTTTTACGCCACTGACGATCGGTCGTATGCGTGTACTCGTAACCGTCGGGATTCGTCACCGGGAAGAAGTACCAGTCGTAGTTTTCCGCAATATTGCGTACTTTTGGATCGCTGGAGGTGAGCAGCTCGTTTAATATCCAGGTTACCGTAGCACCGCTGACCCATTCGCGTGCGTGGATCAATCCCTCCATGAAGACGGCCTTATTGCCCGCCTTGTAGGACACCTTCACACCCTTGATTGGTCGTTGCTCGAAGCTATTACCAATGTTGAGCGACGTCACGATACCCGGGTAGCTTGCTGCCAAGCTGTCCAACCAGGCGTAGATCGCATCCGTATTGTAGTACGCCGTCCATCCGAACGTTTCTTTGCGCAGCGATGGACGCGACTCCAGATCGATCTGGTTCTGCAGGTTGGCAATTTGCAGCTCGGCCCGCAGTGCGAACCGTGCTCGAATGTCCGAGAAGTGGCCACGCTGATGCGGCGGCACTACCATCAACACTTCAGTGCCAACCTTCACTGGATCGCTCCAGAACCGGTACCCATCGGGATACTGTTCGATGGCTTGCAGCAGTTCTAACTGGCGCTCGGTCTGGATGCGCACCCGGTACACACGGTAGTTATCATACCGGGCCTTTTCGGCCACCGTGGCACTGAACAGCGCGAACGCAACACACACTAAAAGGAACTTCATAGCTATGGAAGAAGCCGTCCAGCGGACACTAAGCGATATTTAAGATGTGAAGGAAGCTTTATAGCATTTACAATGAGGATTATCTCGGGTACGGTGTGGAAAATCCAACGTAGTAGCCAGTTCTTATCGATTGACGTAGGAGAAATTGGGTGCTTTGAAGATACCACGCATTATCTAACTGACCCGTTATATTGGTTTATTATTATGAGCACCAAGCAGATAAAGGTTCGTATTTTTACTTCCTTCATGCAATCCTCGTATCTATTTGAAACGATTTCTAGTGAAAAGTTAACAAGGTCTATTAACTTACACGAGAGTCTTGCCTTCGAATGTGGCATTTTTACGAAAATTACGAAAAGTTTTAGCACAGTGTACATAATATTACACATTTTTTATTCCATTTCAGAATCATTGAAAAGCATCCAACTCATTGGTGGCGTCTATCTACACAATTATGCATAATTGTTGCTATAAATTATCAAAATGTCCACAATTATCCTTACTGTAGTCAGGTTTTTTCCCTTCTTCATGCACTCGTTTAGATCCGGTTTCAGAGTATCAGAGTTTTTTGTGGTGTACAATCCTCTATTCCAACACGGTGGTAGCAATGCTCGAACCTATACGCCCCTGGTAGGACAATCAGTCACCCAAAACCCTCAGCAAATCAAACGTTCACTAGTGTTTGGTCCGCTTGTTGGGTATGTGCTGTAAATGAGAACCCTGACGAAGCTCACGGAAGCCACTGGCTCAATTAACCCCTCAGCGTTTTGGGCTGGCACGGGTTTGTTCGCTTGTTGGTTGGTGTTTTTTTTCTCGCCCTATTACTCGCCCGGTTTCACTGTTCGGACCACCCGGAGTGGGTTCTTTCCTCACATATGTTGACTTCTGGAAAGCGATCTACATGCCCTGTTTTTTGTGCCTTTTGTACGAGGGGTTCATTAATCATTGAAATCGTAAAAAAAGCAAACCCTTATCTGTAGGATGGAACGAGATGTTCGAGAGGTGTTGATAGAGACGGAAGTTCAGCAAAGAATTATAATTTTATTCAATCAACCAAACCAAAGTAAACAAAACAGTTTAATGGTAACCCAACGCCTTGCCTTCCTCCAAGATCACGACGATCGAATCGAGTGTTTCTTCTGCCGTGGGGATGATTTGTTCCGGAGGCAGCAAGAATCCGTACTCGCCGGTATCACGCAGTTCGTAGGCAAAGGTGAGTGGAGTTTGAAGTGTTCCTTTGACCCAGTCCAAACTGCTACCAGAAGCAACGTCTGTAGTAGAAGAAAGTTCATCCAGATGTCAGCTCCACAAAGGTATGGCAGTAAAGTGCAGACAATTCAGAATACTCACAGATAATCTCGGCAATGTTTCCAACCTGATAGAAGCTACCGTGGCGCTCCTGCAGCTTTGCGGCTGCCTTTGTTCCAATTTCCATCTGTTTGATAAGGTGCAATGACGATTCAATTAATGCGCTTCATTGCTGCCGATAAGCCACTTACCAGTTCGTAGTAGTTATCTAGCGGCTCTCTTGTGTGTCCGTATGGTACCATCAGCAGTTGACCGGATGAGTGGAAATCGAGATAGGTAGATAGGTTTGGAATTGTGCGAATGTACTCCGATAGAGTGCGGGTCTCAATCTCCGAAAAAGGCGCAGGTCCAGAGAAGGTGTCCGAGCAGGGAATCGTCGATGTTCCACCCTCTAAAAGTTCAAGATTCATTATCCAAACCGTACACTTCATGAGTTATGTTGTGTTTTGAAACGAAATCTTACGGTTAAACATGAAGTCCCAGTTACGGTTGGGGTCCGCGCCGTAGCATAGCACATTCTGACGTGAGCGAGTTTTTCTCCAAAGGCGCGTGGTGGTATGCGTGTAGACATACCCGTCCGGATTGGCTACCGGTACCACGTACCAGTCGTAGTTCTCGGCAATGTTACGCACGGCTGCATCTTGTGAGGTGAGCAGCTCGTTCAGTACCCATGTTACCGTAGCTGCACTGATCCATTCTCGTGCGTGTATGGTACCCTCAGTGAAGACGGATGGATTTCCCTGCTTGTACGATACCTTTACGCCCCGAATCTGACGACCTTCGTAAGTCTCACCAGCAACGATTGGGCTGACCACGTCCGGGTATTGCTGAATCAGTGTGTCCAACCATGCGTAAATGTCCTCCAGCGGATGGTAAGCGGTCCAACCGAACGTTTCCCGACGACCACGCAGTTGCCTATCGATAACTTCCTGCAGGTTCGGGAAGGCTACTTCGCTCTTTAAAGAGTATTTATTGTTGAGCTCTTCGAATTCTGCTATCTTATGCGGCGGAACCACCAACTTAACGGTGGTGTTAAGATGAACCGGATCACTAAGGAAGGCGTAGCCATCCGGGAACTGTTCGATCAGTTGAAGAAGCTCCAGCTGCTCTACTAGCTCGATCGAGAGCTTATACACACGGTAGTTGTCGTAGCGTGTCCGTTCGGCCTCAACCAAACCGGACGGAAGTACGGCCAAAAGGCAGACCAAAAGCCCCACTACACTGATTGATGCCATGAAGACGACTGACGAGCGGTTTGATCAGCGCCTAGCGCATTGTGAGGTAGGTCGGATTGTTCACTTGCAGCTGTTAGTCGCTTATCAGAAGATACATTTGAAAATAAGCACCTCCATTGTGTAACAAGATTGTGATAGCCGAACAATTGCGCTAAACTATCGACAAACCAACTTCAAAACGATAAGATGCGCACTTATTATGAACGGCGTGTGAGTTTAAAGCTTAAGAGCTGAAGGCTATCGGAGACACAATTATGACAGCTAAAACGGTCTCATGTTTTGTACACGAAACATCTTCAAAAAACATCACGCACTTGTAAAACTGTACCCATTTAGGAAACTGCTAAGCCGATAAGCTACAACACAATTACAAACAAACATCGTTACCGCCAAAGTGCTTGGCTTTTTAACCTGGTCCCATGTCGTTTCGTTTTCGCTTTGGCAGATTTTTCTTTTTTGACTGCACAAGTGAACCATTTTATCTTATCGGTGAATCCATTTGGAAAATGGATCCGTAAATTTTCGTCCTCATCCATGCACCGTGGCCGTGCGGGAGAAGATATCCGTGTCTCACAAGATTCGGCTTGCGTTTGTTTTCCCAAGCTAAATGAAATCGTGTATTGTAGTACATGTTTCACATGCGTGTAGCTCCATGTTACTTTCTTTTCTACCACACGAAATGTGTAATTTTCTTGCCCAACAAAGAAGCTGTAATCTGAATACGTTTTGCGGAGCGCATCGTGCTTTGAAAATGATAAGAATTAAAGAAGTGAAAGCAGCTTCCCCCGTACGTACGTACGCTGGAGGGAAAAAATCCCATGTCGCTCATTCAGTTAGGCCGCATTTTGAGTGCTCTTTGTGTGTCGTTTGCTTCCCTTGGCGGATTCTACACATGACTTCGCTTTGAGTTAAACTTTCCTCTTCATTTGGTGGAGGGTGGAAAAAAAATATTATCTACACAAGATTATTAATCTGATGAATATCGAATGTGAAAGGCCAAAGGATGGTGCTCTATTGCACGCTCGCACGGCTACAATCAACTGCTGCACGGGAGCAATAAATTGTTACTCCACGAACGGTGGCACCCTTTTGAAGTCTGTGCCAAGAAGGGTGCCCAGGAAGCAATCTTTTCCGCGAGCTAATAAATAAATAAACTCAGCTAAAAAAGATGTGTTACATCCAATTTACATACGAAAGAAGCGTCCGTACCGCCAGGTAAGACGGATGTAAAGCGCCCGGAACTGCGCCAACGAGCGATGAGTTCTGGGAGTATCCCCGTCCCTTAAGGTTGCTTGTGTGCTGGTGGCACACATTCGCTTGTTTAATGTTAAGCGCTTATGTTATCAAGTGATTTTCTCGCTGTAAAACAACACCAACAAGGACGAGTTCATGCGGCCAAAGGTTGCCATTCGGAATGATTCGGGTTTCGCTTGTACGCGGGTAACAAGGCGCGCATTTCACTGATCGCGACCCATTACGAATTAGCATAAGAATGGACGTGGAATGGTATGCGCTTGACAGGACGAGTGAGAAGCCGTTACTGCGCGATTCGGAAAGATATGGCGCTAGGAAGGCCATAAATTTTGGCCCCGAGCGTTTTGTTTATTGAGCAAGCTCAATTTAATGGCCCATTAACCGGTGCCGGTATTGATGGATGGATGGGTACAAGTAGGAAATTAAAACGGATCACGGGAATCGTCGTGTATGGTAATCGAATCGCGGAAATGCAACATCCATTAAGTGTAACCGAAAATGGGCAGTTTAGCTAATTTCTTTGAATATATTTTAAATATTAACAAACAAGGTTTTAGTTTTGTTTATTGCTGTCGCAATTTATGTGATCAGGTAAATAATTGAATGTTAATTTTTAATGTCCACTATGGTTTTGTTTTGTGTATTGCAATATTGTCTTTGTATTAACAAGTCTACAAACTGAATGTTTCGTACACTTTTCCTAAAATGTTCGTAACCGCCCAGGAACTTTATCCATCCAAAGCCCCCGAATGACAAAATAAGATCTTTTTTCCCAGAACAGATTTCATTTTTGGATATTTTTCTACCCGATCATAACTCTTACGATCCATAAATCATGTTACCATAATCTGCCTTCTTCAGCTGCAAACTTTTTCCACAAACTAATAATTCAAAACTTACACTAGCACGAAAAAGTGTCGAATGTTTTTTTTTCTCTCCAATGTATCATTTCTTGTTTCTGGTGAAGACAAAAAAAAAATCTGTTGGTCACCGCCACATCATTCAAAGGAAGAAGTGTCCCGAAAGGAAGGCCCGTACAGAAAACACAACACAAACTCACACGTGTAGGGCCGAATGGTCTGGCTGAGGAAATCATTTTTCCCGATTGCTTGCCAGACCAATCCTCTCGAGGGAATTACGGAAACAAGTGGCGGGTGGCGTTGGTCCACACAAGAATTCTTGGCACTAGGATTCGGGTGCCCTAGAAATTACAGAAGTTAAGTAACGGCCAGAGGTGTTGAGGACAGACACAAACTTCGGTTCGATGCAATCATTGTCCACGGACCACACACACCTCGGTACATGCTGGAGGTCGTCCTCAGAATGATAAAGGATTTTATTGCAATCACGTAACTATTGTGATGGGAATAAATATATTTTCCTCTATTTTTATTTTTCGTAGGGATGCCGAGGGTCTTTCCTCACTGTCTGACATTGGATGTTTCGGGTGGAGTTTCAGGGTTTGGTCATGTTAATTTTTCATCTTCCAAAAAGTGGCATCCCCTGCCACTCGCTCGAAACAATCGTACGTAGTCGGCGTACGAATGGTTCGACGCGTTCGGTGCTTCCGACTGATGGGTGTTTTATTGTTTGTTGATCGGTTTGTGAACCACACGACAATCGAACGTCCCGGGAAGATGGGGAACTCCCTGTGGGAGTCGGCTACATACATGGCCTTAAATCCGTCCAACGAAAACACATCGACCACGTGAATTGCACCTGTGGCGAAGACTCGTGAAGCCGTAAAACTCTTGGACCCCATGCTTAAGACACTTTGCAAATTTGAATACATTCTAGCCGGCGTTGAAGCAAAGTGAGGTTAGCTGTCAAAATGGATAAGACGTGGAGAGTCCTTCTTAAACTCCTTCCCTAGTCGGCAGCAGTGTCGTTAGCAAATTACCAAACGGATTTGTTTTTTTATGCCTCTCTCTCTCTTGTATTCCACCCAGTGGACCCTTCTGCCAATCTATCGTAATCCCTTTTTTACCAAACAAAATACAAATCAACCGGATCGGTCTGACGGAAGAATGTAAGGCTCATTGACAGACGCTCGGTGCCGTGACCAGGAACGCTGTGAGGTAAAATGTAAATGGAAAAATATCCTAAAAATAGGCCCTGATGGGTTTACTTTCCATGTTTCCCACTGATTCCTCTCCTTAACCATTGAGCTTCTCCTTTTTTACAGTTCCCCTCATAAGCATTTGAATATGAATGACAAATAAACGAATTGATCGGTGAACGAGGGAGAACGTTCGACAAGGCTGTGATGATTTTAAATCATCATCAAATCAACCAAGATGATGCGACACAGCACGGTGTACTATTTGCCTTCTGGTTTTCATCCGGTTCTCCGACAGACGGAAATGCGTTTTTTGTGTTTTATTGATGGAAGTGATAATTAATACCGAAGAGCCAATGCAATTCCCGTGATTCAATTGATGGATGGATGAATCAAATCCGGCAGGTTGGTTGCGTAGTAAGTCCTTCATTCGTTGTAATGCGATCGTTTCCCTTTGCTGTTTATGTGGTACTAAGCCTAATTGTAAGAGAGAAGATAACGTCCCGCTGGTTTGGAGGATGTTCCCGAGTGCAAATGATAGCGGTAGTTGTGATGAAAAGAGCGTGTTTTCCTCCTCCGAGTTTTGTTTATTAGCTTTTTCTACTGTTGGAACTGGTGGTGGGTATTGTTTTATCACCAGTTCAGTTTCAATTGTGCAATGAAATGCAAAAACGAAGCATATTATTTAATCAAGACTATTCCGTTGATAAATCATCCTTTTTTTAATGCAGTTCGAAACAATCATAATAAATTACACAAATTACCTCGTTGTTAGCAAACTATAAGTAAATATTCACCCTGAAATGGCCATTTTACTTGAGCTAGAAAGTGAAATTTTAATACAAACTGTCCCTTTTTATGTTACTGCTAGGTAAAAAAAACGCAAGCCCCGACTTAGTAGGCAATGAAGTGTCAATTGGTTGCTTGGTTGATTGAGCGTTTTTCCGCTCGGACGCGGGAAATGTTCTGTTAAAGAATTCATTTTAACGGTTAGTACCATTCAAAACTGTCCAGCAAATGGTGTGTCATTTCCATGTTTGCCAATATGCTGCTTGCAATTCCCGCGGACCAAACAACCCGGTGGTTCCTTTTTCTACCGAAGAAGTTAGTTACAGAGATATTAAAAATTTATTACATTGAAGCAAACGCAATGATGCCGTGTGAGGGCACGGTGTAGGTAAGGCTTTTTTTCTTCCCTTATTTTGTGAGTGTGTTTTTTTGTTTCTCACTTTTCCACCGTTGGTAAAGAAAAGCATCCACGACCGTCTCGCGATTGCTACGGTACATAAAAATATAACGAGATTGTCAACTTGGGAGCGACATTCGCCAGGACATTTGCTGCGTCGTGGCCTTTTGCTGGTTTGGTGAAGGTGAGGTAGGAAATGCGCCAACTTTTACGAAGTCAAAATTGTTTAAAGAGCCGTATAATAAATTTGTTATCCCTCGGAGGAGTGTTTTAATTTTTTTTGCTTCTCTGCCACAAGCTTCCGCTAACACTCCTCCATGAACGAGTAGGGAAACGAACTTGCATCAACCCCTCAAGGACTTTCTTTTTTTTTTTAGATAATATCTCCTCCATAAGGTTTTTTTAAGATCACCCCGAATGAATGCGTGCACTGCAGCTATTCATTGTTGGAAAGCAAAAAAACATCGTTCTGGAGGGTGCAAAAACAAAAAAATGGCACACAAGAAACGTGGGTGAATTGATAAACAATAGCTTTATGAAATTTAGTGCCAAGAGGCAAATTGTAAGGGAGGTGTAGAATCCTTAAGAAAACATCTTATTCGTGCGTAGGCTAAAAATGTTTTGCCAAATATACCACACCGCTTCAGGGCGTGATTTGGTACCGCGGCGCTGGAAGTTGTGCGCGCTTTATTTTTGCATAATAATTCCAATGCACATGTTTTCGGGTTTTGCTTTTGCAAATCCATATGGGTACCATTAATTTGCTGTGCGCCCTCCGCGCTAGGCTCGTTCGCGGATGATTTGCGTAATCGTTTTATTGGAAGTCATGGATTTGCATGGTGGTTTTGAGCATTTCTTGGCATGGAGGGATTTTTGCGGTTCCGGGTAATGATGCTCGTCAATATTTCAGATTTGCACTCCATAACCATTATGCGAAGGGAGAACGAAAAGGAAAACAATAAATTTGTTAGTGGATAATAGTATTCAATGGTAGGAATGTGAATAATACTACATCAATTTAAACAACAAGGTTTTGTAAAAAATAGACTAAAAGTATTAGCTTATAAGGAACAAAATAGAATAAAATACACCTCTACAATAATATATAACATAATGTGTTATATGCAAATTGAGCTTGTATGAATCTCAAGTACCTTCAGCAACAATATGTCCAATATCTTCGTGTCGTTTATACCGAGTGCAGTACAGAGGGAACATGCCGTCCAGTACAGATGGAACATATCGAACATGCCACTCTATTCCCAAATAAAACTAACCCCAAAACGGTATGCTCACACACACTCACACTCAGTAGCCGGTAAGGTTATACACTTTACGATGCCCTTGGGAAATAACAGATTAAAGAAATGGTCTAATTTTATTCACCATACCAGTGAACGAATCGCCCCATTTGTCCATTGAACGGATGCATTTAATCTCACCTTCTTCAAACTTTATTTGAATGTGCAAACAATTATCACACATACTTGAGCAGGTGTATCGGTGCTTGTTTGAGCAGTTGTGTAGGAAAAAAAAGAAGAAAAACTCATCTCATCTTTAAAAAAGATGGCAAAATATAAAAAAAAATCGCCGACCTAACATTGTATGTTTGGATGTACTGTTCATGTTTAATTTAAATATGACCAAGCTGAACCCATAACAATTACCATATTATCGGTGCTTATGTCGATTCGGTCAATACGAATGAATAAATTTACCATAAACCGGAACCGGATGTATGCCAATCGCCCCAAAATGGCAAATAAGCGTAAAGAAGGACGGTGTGTTCTGTTTAAAATTAATCACTTGTCCAAAAAAAAAGGATGCTTCCACCACCTTTCGTGTCATTCGTCCCATCCAAGGGTGACAGTAAATTTTCCCTTACCCCCACGGGAGCATTGACTCACGTTGACCACCCCATCGAAAGACCCACACGGCGGATGTGTGAAATCGAATTGTTTTATTTTCGCGCACACAGGCATCGGGTAAAACTGTGGCATAACCGGTTATCTTCATTTTGCTCGCACAAATTTCAATACCATTTTCGTGTTGAAAGGAGAAAACGAACAGGAGCAAAAGAACGAACTAAAATAGAACAAAATAAAAAAAACCAAATGGTTGGAAAAACAATTGCAAAGAAATGAACCCAAAAGAGTCACCGCGAGTCACTAATGGAAATGTGACCTCGGTAGATAAAACAAACCGACAAACAATTGGAAAATTAATAAACTGTAATGCACCGGTACAGTGCACACGCACTGGTCAATTGCCGTTTGTGTCGGGGTTTAATTTTCTTTCTGCTTCCTCTCAATTCAATCCTGTTGGATTGCAACTTAAAACACGTTTTTGGGGAGAAAATTATGCATTTCAGGAGGAAGCGCATTCCAAATTGTTGGGTGTTTTTATTTTCTCCCCTCTCGAGCGTAGGGAATTGTGGGCATCGTATGGGGAGAGAGACCTGGAAAACCTGGTCACCTGGAAAAGTGGAAAACAAAAATCCCCACGTCATTAAATTTGTTTTATTTATGATCGTAAAATTATTAATTATTATTTCAATTCATTCCAATTGTCACTGCTCTACCGAAATACATTCTGGTTTGGGAGCATTTTGAAGAGCGGGAGGGGGGGGGGAGAGAAACGAGTGCAACATGCACTGCTGCAAATGCACCGCACAATCTGGTTGGTGTGGGGGAAAAATAAATTATTTTCCACGCGAGCTTTTTGAAATTTATTGAACTGGAGCTATTGGTGAAGCCGAATGTAAACGGGTGAATTACAATTTATTTTAATTAATGGCAATTGGTACAACGGGCAGCTGGTGTTTGGTAATTTGTAAGCGTGTTGTTTTGTTTGCCGATGCCGAGTTTTATGTGTGGCCGGTTTGTGCGGAATGCGGTTGCGAGGAAAGATGAATTACTGACAGATATGTACATACCAACACTAATGATGCAGGACTTGCGTAGTTCCAGCAATTTGGCATGGTGCGGGGTTGAATTATTTTATTGCTTTTAATCGTGTCGACAATGACGGTTCTGTCCAGGCCTTTGTTTAGGTCCACCAATACCCGTTACTGTGTTGGTAAACAAACGACTCTACGTTGATAAACAATCGCCATTGTTTCGTGTCAAACAATGAAGAATAGTTGGCAAAGTAATTAAAAGTGGTTTTATTTAATTTATTAAACATACTAAGCTATCAAATAGATTGTTTAACGTTCGACTATATCACACAGAATTGCGGAGTTTATTTTACACCACAAAGGCCAAAAAGAATGTAACTTACAAATACTTTGTTTATGTTGAAGTAATATTATTTTAGTAATGATTCGCTGTAAACCTATTGTATATAAATTCCTGACCTTTCTTGCGACGTTCTCGCTTCGATGGTCCTTTCCAGTAGCAATGCCGGATTAAAGCTATCTGTGTACACCATAAATAACCACTTTAGTTACGGCTCATCCCTTCAAAACGATCGGAAAGTTTCTAAGCATTAGATTTAAGAGCTTCAGCCGTGCTTTTATCCGCTCCGATCAGCACAACGACCATGTGCATGTGTGTTGACTTTAGAAATGGATCCTCCCAACAAGATTTCCATTGGCCGAGGATCTTCAGCCCTTTCCGTCCCGAATGCCGGCTTTGCTTAATCCTTTGCCATGGCGAGTGAGGCGACTTTGGTGAGAGCTAGCGAAAAGAGGAGAAAAATAGGTACAGAGCCGAATGGGATTTACCACCTGGTGGTGGGCATGTTTTTGCCGACCATTTCCTTGGAGACCTTATCGACCTTTACGCCTCGTTACATTGACACCTTCGGCTTGGTTCGGTTTACGCTTCTGTGTACGATTCTAATAATTTGTATTTATGTATGTTTAGTTTCATGACGCTTGTTGTGTCGAATTGTTTCCGTAGACCGCCCTGTTTGTTCGGTTGTTGCCTCTTTAGGTTCTACGAAGGACTGACTTTATGGAATCCGCCAAGTCATTCCACCACACAGGGAAAACCTACTTGAATGTCAATGTGTTTTTCTATTGCAATGTATAGATTTACAGGTCCTTAATCTATGGATATTTTTAACATTTTTTCTTCAGTGCCCTTCTTCCTTGTCTATCGTATTTTCACATATTAGAGCGGGTTCTTTCATGGCATTCGTTTCGTTCGCCGCACGTTCGCAACAGCGCAACACTTTTTTCATTTGCTTTCATACGGAAAAGCTCTCGGGACGTTCGCCGGCCACCTGAATGGAATATTTACCAAACATTCATTTCGCGGCACGATCGGTACTAACATCCTTGCAACAAAAGCATGGACGGCATTTTGTTGTTGGTATTCTCGTTCGCAGCATACCGTTGCCTCCGTTTGTGCCACCGTTTGTACAACACCTTCCTAAATCCTTGTTATCGGGGAGAGTTTTCCTTGTTGTCCTTCTTGTGCAGTTATTTTTTTAATCGAAAAGAAAAAACAGGATACGGCCCACACGGGATGCTGGGTGGTAATGGCGACGTGCTAAACCCATGACATGTGTGCAGAAAGTATGATTAATGACACAACGCTGCGGATAAGTTATTTCGAGAAGTTTTATTTATTTATTTGCGGTCTTTGTTCACTGCATATTCGTTGCTGGTATGAGTTCGTATGACGTTGAAAAATGTATGTTTTTGTTACATGTAGTAAATTATAGTTATGCAACATTTTAATCATTCAATATTGTATTGTATTATATTGTATTTCCTTATTGTAGTCATCTTTCTTGGAATTACTTTCATTTTTAACATTAAATTATATAACATTGTTTACCACAATGTTCAAAAAGATCAATCATACGGCATATATTTTCAAATTATATCCATGAATTTACGAGGAAAAAAATGAGTTTGAACTAAAAAAACCATTCTAATAGTTCCTCTGAGACTTTCAGAAACCAGTCGTTTGTTGCACCAAAGCGATTCCGGTGAGAATTCAAATGCCTAAAACTCTCACTGCTGTTCTGCATGCGGAAAGAGTTTTTTTTGCGAAAGGGTTCGACCAACAATTATGACGCTTTAAGCTCGGTAACCCGTTCAATCGGTACGGATTTGGTTATGCTTCACTGAGGCTGATTGAATCCATGTGTTTGCCAGTTGCTTCCGGCCAGAAGCCATTGTGGCACATACGCATTTCCTTTACGCACACACACACACATTTAGGTGCAGCTTTTCGTTCCACGGTGGAAAAACTTGGTTCGACTCCTGTAGCGTACTCACATGGTCCACATGGATGTCCCGATCCAAGAAGCTGCCTCGGGTTTTGGTCAATTTAGAAATTGATGAATTTATGAGTCCCCAGCGGGGTGGACCGCTTTTTTGCGGTCAGCGCACTATCTAATGGGATTAATCAACCCCTTTCGAGTTTTGGGCAACGTGTATGTAGACTTGGCCATCCATTTTTTTTCTTTCCTTGTGTCCCGCTCACTGGGTGTTAGGTTGAATATCCGTTCTTTTTTTCCTCGTTCCTTTTTGGACACTTTTTTCGGGACGAGAAAAACGGGCGGCGGTACCCGGTGGGTTATCGTTCCCACAGAGACGAGGGTGTGCCATCCTTTCCGCCATGGGCGGCAGTTTTTGGCCAACGGCCATCGGTTGGTGATAATCATCGGTATGCTGTTTGCCCACAGCATGTGTGTTTGTGTGTGTGTAGGTGCCGGAAGGTATTTGTTTTGCTTTCCCATCGCCTGGGAGCTCTCGCGGACGGACCGAGCGAAACGGTACAGAATATGCATGGCATGTGTCACCACAGGATATTTACGACCAATCGTGTGGGTGCGTAACACCTCATTCCACGGATTCGGGATTTGACCCAGTGTGTGGTGCGTCCAAAAGTGTGTGGCAAAAATAAAACAAAGCGGACCGTACCCCGGTTTTCAGTTTTGGACATCCGGGGGCGCTTTTCTCTCTCTCTCTATCTCTCTCTCTCTCTCTCTCTCTCTCTCTCTCTCTCTCTCTCTCTCTCTCTCTGTCTCTCTCTGTCTTTTCCTGGGAAACTTGTAAAAGGATTTTCCAGCAGACTGCAAAACCCTTTAAGCTTGTGCGGTGGAGACCAGATGTATTGTGTTTATCACATGTAGGCCATCTTCTATCCATGGCGAAAAGGTGTAACGAATTTTGAATGACCAACTCGTTTATCTAGTAGTCAGGAAGAGGGGATGTGTTTGGTGATCTTGGATCGGACAGAAAGATATCGATATCATGTGTTGCACATTACAAACCTTTTTATTTCCCGGACCGTATTGACCACGCCGTAATTGGCGTGATAAGAAAGGTATCACTTTTCCTTACAATTTTACTGTTTTTTTTTTTTAAGGCGATGGAAATATTTTTTTAATACTGTTTTGTTACACATACGCTCATTACACTTGTCATACTCTTCGCGGACCACTTCCATTGGGTGTTAAATTCCCATACTTCTTCACGTGTTTAACCCCTTTTTTCCAAACACTCTCACTCATTTTTCCCTGTTTCTTTCGTTCCAAGTAATAACGGGTATGTGAAGGGAATGGTGACGAGAAAGAAAAAATCAACATCCATTTAGGAGATTCTTGACATTTTTGCACCATAACGAGCTAGCACGCACACTGAGCAGGGGAAATGAAAGATAAAAGAAACATCAGAAAGCAAGAAAACAATCCTACGGTAGCTGGTAAGTTATGTATTTCCGAGCACGTACGCTCATTATGGACGCCACTACGTACACCATCGTGATCGTGAGTTTCGTACGCCCGGATGCGTCCGATGGCTGGTCCTAGTGATGCAGTAGTGAGAGCAAAGTTTCGTACGATGGCTACAGTACAAAAGGGAAGGTACAATTCATGTTTCAAAGAAACACGACTCAAACAGCACTCGGTGTGTGCTGAAGCAAACCCGGGGAGCGCCTTGCACCGATGCAATCCAATCATTTCTTCATTAGTGAAAATGAACGGTGCACGGTACACAGCAAAGGGCAAAAGAAAAACTCAGCATCCAGTAGCGAACAATCAGCTACAAACAGGGACCCAGGACCGGAAGGAATGGTTTGCTGTTTTATTTTACTTTTTCGCCTTAGTTGCTCATAAAAACAAATAAAACAACACGACGCTGCGGAGAACGAGAAACCTGCACAAAAGAGTTGAAAGCATGCGAAAAGAACGCTTGGCACAGGGAACACAAAACAAACAAGCAAAACATTTGCGGCAAGACCCGCGAAACACGCCTTCTTTAGGACAAGACGAGCCTGAGGCAAAGAAACACAGAAGCGCAACAAGTATCGTTCTTCCACTTGCCACGGTATTTGCTTTTTTTTTCGCTTCCCCATTTAATTCGCTTTTCGATCTGCGCATGCACTACAGATACGATCGTGTAACGCTGCAAGTGAGAGAGAGAGAGAGAGAGAGAGAGAGAGAGAGAGAGAAAGAGAACGCTTAACGAACGCATTGCATTTAGCCAATCTCATCCCTTATTTCATGGAAAGCGTACAAAAAAAAGGATATCTCCTGAGTGAAATCTCCCGTCGGTCCCAGCAGACTCCGCCCCAGTCCCAGGGCTGCTTCACGTATTGCAGCACGTGCGTGTTTGTTGCTCTCCTGCTCTGTTTGCAGGCCGATACACGCGTTAATAGGGGAAATGGAAGCATTTTTCGTCTGAACTTTGACGAAATTTGACATGAAAAGCGTAAAACAGAAGGGGAAAAACTGTGTGCTGAGTGGTGTCACTCGTGAGATACCTTCCAACTGACAGCATGATCCTTTTGGATTGAGATCGATGGACAGAGTTAATCGTTCAATCAGTATGAATTATTTTCAATGAAACATACGAACATGCTGTGTTAAACATACCGTGTGCAAAACTAAACTTTCCGTTCAAATCTAGATATATGCAAAATTATGTTTCATTCGTTTCAAATCGTTTTAAACAATCTGCGTTTAGTAGAAATAAAACTGAAGAAATCACATTTTACTTAAATAAAAATGTGGAGAAATAGTTGATAAAGTACCTTCCAGTATTGCACATGGAAACGCTTCTTATTTTCATTCCACGAACCACTCATGAGTTCCCAGGTACAACGACGGAGTTTCCCCTTTGTAATACACGTTTTTCATCACGAAATCACGGTACTACCGAAGGAAAGCTTTCATTTCCCCTTGTAATGCAGCCAGCAAACAGAGCAGGAGCGCAACACAAACACGCAGCTTGCTGCAGTACGAAGCAGCCCTGGGACTGGGGCGGAGTCTGCTGGGACCGATGAGATTTCACTCCGGAGATATCCTTTTCGTACTGCTGGGACCTGTCGAGGCCGCTTAACGGTCGCTCAGGGATGACCGTGTGGGAGCGAGAAAACACCATCTCATGTAGCACACGCAGCACCGAACGAACACGCACGGCCACCAGAGCGGCGTATGGGATGAGATTGGCCGAATGCGACCATGTACGGCAGATGTTGTGACGCTCTCGCTCGCACACGCGCTGTCTCAATCACCTCGTCGGCTCGGCACAAGCAGCATCAACAGCAGGGCGCGCGCACATGCCGCACAGGAGCGACCTGCCCTGGGCTGGACAAAACGGTTACGATCGTAACTTTGGTCCGTGCGGAAATTTTTCAGTTGGGGTTTTGCAGTCACACGGGACGAACGCTTACAATCTCTGGAGGGATCAAGTGTACCACGGCGCTACTACCGTTGCGTGTGCTCGATACTTGGTGCTGCGTTTGCTGCCTGGGCAGCTAGTACGAACCGAATCCTTCACCACGCCGGTGGTGCTGTGCTGCGTGCGGTGGTTTTATCCGTCCCACATGAGCTGCTGAAGCTACGCAGTCTCGAATCTTGGGGACTCGGTCCATCGGTCCATCCATTAGGGACGGTGTCCAAATCTCCAGAGTGCATTCTCGCGGATCTCGGGTCGCCTCTCGAAAGGCGCTGGTGCTGATGATATCGATAACTAATTGAACGGATTCTGTCGATTGAGCTTTTCCCCGGGCATTTCAAGTGTGTTCAGTAGCCGTTACTACGCATTTTGCATCCTGTTGTGATCCCAGTGATTTGGGGGAAAATTGTGATAAAGTGCGGTTAAAGTGTTTCTTCTCTTGGCGCGCGCGCTTCGAATGTGGTGAAAAGTGATAACATTGTCAAGAGTGGGTGGGAAGTTTTCGGAACAAATTAAACAAAAGCAAGCAGCTCTCTTTGGTCGAGTCCGGCAAGTCGGATTCGAGCACACCAAACGGAGAAAAATTGTGGTCCACGGTGTACGATAACGGTTTAAAGCTGCGTTCGGACGAGACCGTGCCGGGCTTTAGCTCGGCCTCGCCCTGGCCCACACTCGAGTTAGAATGGGGCCGCAAGCTGTATCCGTCGTCGGTGCCGCGCGGTGCCGGTGGCATGATGTTCGGCCTACCACCGACCGGGGCGGACATGAATCAACCGCGCGGTCCCATGACGTCGCTGAAGGAGGAACCGCTCGGAGCCCGGGCCTGGATGCAGCCGGCCGTCGATCAGGCAAAGTAAATACTATTTAAGCACGCTGTTTCCGTTCTTTAAGTGTAGCAATTATGATACAACCTTCCCCCAAGTGAACCACAACACTAGCGAGACAATGCCGCGACCGCGATTGAGTAAATTTTGCGCGGTCCATTAATCATACCCCTTTCGGACAACGCGCCGATGACACTTTCAGTTCGCGGCTTTTTACTCCACCGGGCAATTAAGATCGCGCTGGGTTGATAAAAACGTGGCGCCCGATTTAAAGGGAGCTGTGCACGGTGCACCGGCATGCTGCGGTGAATTTATGATCGCGATTTTCCGCATAATTTATGCGCTAAATGTGCGGCCTCGATGCTGGGTTACGCGGTGGAACGCGAACCTGGAGCATCATCGATGACGCTCCCGTCATCGTAGTGGTTGATGTTATCTGTGGGTAAAACTTTGGTTAGATACATCAGATTGTGTGCTCTCACGTCTACCGTGTGGAGTGAGATCATCAAAAACAAAACCAAAAAAAGAAAATGCCCCTTTACTATCTCCGACAGGGTCGTCCTCCAACCCAGGCTCTATCGGCTGGTGTCGAAGGATAACAGTGTATGATGTGCGCCTGAAAGGTAGGCAACTCACAAACACACTGACACATTAGGAAGTTTGTTCGATTCCTTTTCCGAACCGATTCCGTCCCGTTGCGTTGGTTGTGTTGGTGAGGTTAGATTCCAGCCCCAGGGCAAATGCCAGATGTTTCGAACGGAGAAAGGATACCCCGAGGGCGTCCACCGTTTTTAGCGGCACCACGTCGGGGGTGTTAAGTGACTAATACGACTGTTTGTTTTAACACCACCGACATCATCTCGTGCAGCAGCAACTCGGCGCTGCTCGGCGAGCGAAGAACGACGAAAGAATGGAAAAGTGGAGCAGAAATGGTCAAAATTGAAACGACCATCCACCGGGGTGGTTATTCTGCCGGATAAATCGTTTGATCCGTTCGCATTTGTGCTTTGTGATGATTCCGTTTACCGTGCGGTTGTTGCGCGTAGTTTGATGATGTGCTTTTTCCATCTTTTAAAGTGATTCTTTGACAGGTTTTGTTTTTCCTTCATCCTTACTTTCATTCTTCATTTTGTGTCCTTTTCGATTTTTTAGCAATAATCTTTCGGATCTGTTTGCGATACAATTGTTCCGTCGGCGTTTGTGTTTTTTTTTGTTATCGTGAAGCGATGGAAGCGTTTTTTTTATCTGTTCGTTTTGTTTGTTTTTTAAATTAGGTACACGGATGTATCGAGATTTTTTTCTTGATTATCGGATAAGATACTGTAACAGATAAACGATGAAATTCAATGATACATGAAGGTGAAATTAGTGATGGCTGTGTTTGTTTTTTTCTTATCTGTTGTCTTGTCTTTTTGTCATTTTTTGGTCAAGTTGTAATGAAATAATTTTTTCAAGATTATGATAACTATTTTATATTATAGGAAATAATTTGATACTTGTGATTAAGTAAATTATTAATTTAATGACCACTGCAGTTCCATATTAGAATGTTTGCTATCTTGAATAATTGCCTTTTGATTAATTATTGACCATTTCGCTACCATGAAGAATCGCACTCCAACAAACCATCTCATACATCACCGGCCACCTAACATAAATACCTCGATGAGTGAAATAATTAGAAGCTAATTAAACCCCCATAACAAATTGATAACATCGGCTCCTAATCCACCGTTCCAGCGAGCGCTACATAATTAAACATTGCATGTTACGGTGTGTCTTCTGTTGCTTATCCTAAAATATGTTTTCCATGCTAGCGCGTGCTACGTGCTAATTTATTTTTATCCTGGGTCGTTCTTGACCAGCCAATCCAGATGTGCTGGACAGTTGTGTTTGTTGCTCCATCATTTACTGTGGTTCCGTTGTGCCAAAAATAGCATATTAATATCATGCTTACAAAGGCTTCTATCTTGGTCTTGGGGCAGTTGTCCATAGCTTGCTGGGAAGTAGTAATAAGCAATAAGACATTATCTATTTTTGTTGTGTAATTAATTACTGATCCATGCACAAAGAACTAATTTCTGCAAAAGAACAACAAAAGGTTATAGACATAATTTTAGTAACAGCCAAAAATAGATGTTAATCATTTATCATTCGGAATACAAGCTTCAAATTAATTTATAGTTAAATGGTCATAATTGCACAATGTTTTCGAACAACCTTATTATATATAAAAAAGCTTCGACTGTTTCAATCATCAGCTGGAAACAAAACACGTTAAACGAGCATAATTTGGCACATGAATGTTACCCCATCAAAAACCAAAACCCTGGGGGGTGTGGTCGTTTTTTGGATGTTTTTTTTATCTCTGTTTTTCAAATGTAGTTCGATGTCTATCCCTTCCCGATACCTTGGCATGGCTCCTGTTGTGGGAATTGTCAGACGCTTGTTCATCGATGAAAGCCACCCGCCATGAACTCATCTCTGAGTCGAGTGATGACGCTCGGCGAGACCGGTGCGATACCGGAGGAAAACGATTAACATCGTTCATCGCATCGGATTTGCACCGGCCGGATGGGGGAGGTGTGCCTTTTCGATATGGATCGTGATGTGTCTGTGCTGATAGCAACATCAACGAAGCATCCCGAACCGGATGCGTACCGTGTTCCGAGCTCCGAGTGGAGACGATCCGTATATAATGATGAGGTTAAATTCAAATTCAATTAATCCCACTTCCAACCAACACGTACAGGACGAGGTTTTGTGGCTGATAGGGCCTGACAGAGTACAACGATAGTTGTACTAGGACCGTGTGATGTGAGCATACCCACAGGAACGGTACGAACCCGCACACAAATGTGGTTTTCTGGCTGTTTGTGCCGGGCTTGTCAGGGGTTTTATGGTTTCATCAACTGTCGGTTAATGATGCTTGACGGTAAATAGGTGAACTCCATTGGCTTACGGAAGCAACCGAAATCCGAACCTTATTGACAATGATGCTGTCATTTATGGGCGAACGCAAACGAACAGTTGGGAATGTTATGTTGAGAGGGAAATTAGTTCCTATCGAATCGAAACAAGCAGCTCATTTCAATTTTGTGTGAAACAATTGTTTCACCAACAATGTCCGTTATAATTATTTTTTTTAAATATTAATGGTTTGAAATTTCTAATACCGAATTCGTCATTTTAATAATTCATCAATGTCAAGTCATAAAAGATATATAAATTTGGTCTTATTTGTATATTTTAATGATAAAAAAGAGATAACAAAAATGGGTCTGACGAAATCACTGATTGGATTTTTGTTGCAAGCTTCAAATACACATTAAAGTACGAGCTACGCTACATGAATTGATTATTTCCCACTGAAGCTTACGTTCCGGTGATAGCCAAATGTAATCAGTTTCAACCATAATGAACTTCCGGAAAAACAATAACACAGAAAGAAAAATGGACATACACATTGCTACGGTGAATGTGCATTGAACTGCCAATCGGTTTAAATCGACCACTAATCGAATCCGATTCCACCCATCATGAGCATAATCGGATTAAACCACCGCGAAAGTGTCAGAAACCGCACGCATACAGTGAGTATTTAATTTCGAACATCACCAACCGAATGACCATTACCGATTGCCCATAATTTGTTGGCTACCGGTCCAATTCCTTCCCTTCCGTTCCGGGTAAAGATCATCCCAAAATCAAATCATATTTGTCGCAAGTGTGGTCGTGGGATAAAATTATCACTTTATCGGGCTTAATCACGAAACCCAACGATGAAATACAGCCTGAACGGTGCCATCGTCGCCGATGGGATTAATTTCGCGGCCGCGTGCAGTCGATGATCGTTCGCTGATCTGTCAATCGGTGGTTCAATTAATGTCGCGAGTAATTAAAATTAAACCGATGTCCGATGGTGGAGCACTTTAAACGAATGGGTTTATGGTGGAAGCGTTTTTTTTTTGTTATTGCTTAAAGGTTAGGAGGTTAATTTGGAACAGAATCGAAGTGTCAGGCAGGATGGAATTGAAATATGTCCGTGTGGAATTGAATATTTCATACTCGATTGCAAAAACGAAAACGCCAAAAGGGAAAACATTATGTCACCTACATGACAGGAGAACATTTGCAGTTGTTTAAAAGGTGGCTCAATTTAGAAGGATGCCTTTTTTGTTGGATAAATTCCTACATACTTCATTCTAGATTCGGTAGAACATTTATCAGAACCTGGCAGTATGTCATTCGATCATACATCTTCTCTGTACCTCCGTACCTCCAATGGAAAGAAGCCTCCGACCATCACGGGCAACTTACACCATCGGGTGAATTATGGCACGTACGTCTTTTTTGGATGGATCCCCAGCGAGTTCCGTACGAATATCCCCTTGCACTTGTCTTCATGTGCCTGTCAGTGTTTTGGATAGTGAAAACATACTTTTTTTAGCTGCCTTTGCACGGACTAGTGTGACATTGCTGACTGCTGAGTGCGTTGTACAATCTCCGAACAACTGAGCATCGTAATTCAATTATTCACCGACAGTGTCCGAACTAGTTCCATTTCGAACCCCGCTTTCGATAGGTTCAATAAAGAGACGGTTTTTTAGTATTTTTGCTGGACAGACGTAGATTCGACAAGACATTCAACATTTGGGATACTTTATGTTTTTCACTTTCATTTGTGATTTTTGGTCAGAGCTAGTACACCTCGTCCAGTTCAATCCCAACAAGTACAAGTGGATGTGGACCGCAAATTTCAAACGAAGGATGTTAAACGAGAGCCCGAGAGAAGTGCATTTGGGTTTTGACCATCTTTTCCCACTCATGTATTATTATTGCTCCCTCCAGTTAGCTAAAAACTGCTGGAACCAGATTCGATTGGAAACGAGATGCCCCAAAAGAGACGACTTCTCGGTCGGTGGTTGTAGGTACATAAACATAAAGCCCAGTGTCACACAATTTATCAAAAGCGATAAATTTGATTAGTAACCAATTTAAATTGGTCACACTCGTAAAGAGCAGGCCATGGTCGGTTTTGCCAACGAGAGCCTTCTGCTTTGTCCATTCTAGCTGGTCAACCTCCGTTTGGGTTAGGCATTCAACTCGCATCAGCTCAGACGACAATGAACTGGAAGTACTTGGGATGTGAACACCGACTTGGCTAAAGGCTAATTTTGGGCTAATTCAGAAACGAGCTTGAAAGAACGATTACGGCACTGGGTTCTGGAGTCGTTCGGTACGCAAACCGTGTACCGATGGGTATTGGATCATATTTTGTGTATTATCCTCCCTCGCTAGTGTCGTACGCAATTCTGTATTCGAGTATGAACCGTAACACCGTTGGGTGCGGACTAACCACACACACAACCGCTCCTGTCCAGATGTTTTTGAATGCTCGTTTGCATGGCTACGTTGCAACGAGGACCAGCCCAATGAATACCCATCAAAAACAACCAGCTTGTAGTGGGCAACTCTAACAAGACGAACGGACCTAACATTCTGGCCATGGTGTCATTTTTCGTGTCGAAATATGGCGCCTACATCCGTCCAAAACCAAGTTCTGAGAAAACTACCATTTTTCTCTCTTTTTCTGTGACAATGTCAACAAAAACTGTGATCTTTGGAGCTATATGCAGCGTAGAACCGTTCGATCCATAATTTGACATTTATCAGTATGACAATTTTGACAGCTGCTGTTATACGGTCAATTATAACTCTGCTCCTGCGATAAAGATTCACATCGGTTGTAAATAAAGCAAAATGTACAAGCAATTAGACCTTTATCGTCCATTTAAGCGCATGAATTATTTGGTTCCCAACTACCAACAACAATCTAGTGGCGCGAGAACGATGCGAGTTCGGCGCAACATCGCAACCAAACCGTACCAACCTCAATCAACACCTGCACACGGTCGTTTTGCTTTGGATGCATTTGGATGCAGTTTTTCTCCAAAAACACCATCCCTACCATCCGGCCAGCAGTGGTACATCACAGTTCCGCCCCCAGATAGATACCCCCGGGGGGGTATCACACTCACCACAGCATAATCCACGTGCCACCCACGGCACTAACCTTACCTCAAGCCCCATGCCACGTGGTGTGCAATTCAAATCGAACTGCATGTGCGGATACGGTAATAACTGTCCAAACCGCACCCACTGTTGGTGTGTCTGGATCCACGGCAGTGTTGTAGCACTTGCCAGCACCAATTTATGTTCGAACCCATCCCTTCCACTTTGGGACTGTCCGCCCGCAGGGGTATTATCAATATTTCGATGAAATTTTATTGGCTGTACGGGTTGGAATAAATTTGTACTGCTTTGCAATGCTAATGGTGTGCACCCGGCACCCCAAATGCCCACTAATGACTGGGAGGAACATATGAGCGAGGATGAACACATTGTTGGTGATACATGTTTTGTCCGGTGTCGGTTGGATGTGGTTTTGTGGGTGCCAGCAGCAGCAGCAACTATCACTGTCCAGGAAGTGAGTGAAACTAGTGTAACTTTGCACACGATTTACGTGGTTTTTAATCGTGTTGAACGGCGGAACAATGAGAGAGACATAACAAACAAACAAAATAACCGAACAAAGATATAAATAGAGCGGCCGTATCGTAGATGATATGGTGCAGCATTGACTCTTGTTCTGGCACATCCACAGTATCCCGCAAGTGAACGGTTGCGATTCTTGCTGATAAAGACATTTCACAGCCCCCAGAGGCTGTTGACGGTGTGCTGTCGTTAGAATGCCACGCTCATAAGCACCCACAACCGTGGAGCGCTACGTTCAAACCGTTTCTTAATTGCTGAACAAGTGTGCTCGCCGAACTCGCCGTCTGAGCAGAGAAGCAGTTATCATAAATTTAATATCGTCAAGCTTCTCCAGTGCCCGAGAAGCAATGGCTAAACGATCGATCGCCGGCAAACGACACGGCGATACGTTTGCGAACCCTGCAGGCGCCGGTTATCATAATGGCGAACCGTATCGCTTAACAAACCGCTTGCACGATGTATCGCAGCAGAAACGCATTTCGTGCCCGGTGTGGGTGGGTTCACCGAAATTCGAACCGACCGTACAGTACAGTTCAATTAAATTTTACAGCTCTCCAGTCGAAGTCGTTCCGGTTTCGTGGGGATATTTTAGCGACTTGATACGGTGCCGGTCTACCTTGCAGGCGCGTGAACCGTTCGGTACGGTTTAGCGACCGAAAACTAGCTGCACATGTCCAACACACCAACGATACGGCATTCAAATCTTACTCCACGTTCACTTTCACCCCTTTTTCATCCGCTTTTCCCACAGCTTGGGCATTGGACGGGCGCACTTCGAGAAGCAACCGCCAAGCAATCTGCGAAAGTCAAACTTCTTCCACTTCGTGGTCGCCCTGTACGATCGTGCCGGTCAGCCCATCGAAATCGAGCGGACCGCTTTCATCGGCTTCATCGAGAAGGATCAGGTAAGGGTTTACGGTCGAAGACGCGCAACAGTCGCATCCGACTGCCGTATCCTCCGTGCCCGGAAGCACTAACTCACTAACGTTCGTGCTGTGCGCTTTCTAACTGCAGGAACCGGACGGTCAGAAGACGAACAACGGCATCCAGTACCGGTTGCAGCTGCTGTACGCTAATGGTAAGTACCCGGAAGTATCCGGCGCAAACGTATCCGCCGGCTCCCAGAGGATCCTTCCGAAGTAGGTAAAGTTTTAATTAGCACACACGGTTCGTTTAGCGATCGTCCTGTGATGTGGATGGCCAAGCGTGTGGATGTGCAAACAGGACATGGTGCATAATTTATGCAAATGGTGCCACACCTCAAGCCATGCCAATGCTTTCCCAGTTGCTGCGAGAAGGTGCAACAAATTAGCATACGTTTTAGCACACCTGGAAAAGCGGTTTATAATCATTTACTGCTAGTTTAATCAAAGACAAAACAAGAAAAATGTAAACTTTGCCTGTTTTTTTTTTGTATGCTTGGTTAATGCTACTAAGAATTTGATAAAAGCAGGAGCGAGAAAATTTTGGAGACAAAAAGGGCACAACGCACCATACTCGGTTCGGTCGCTTTGGTATGCGGACAACACACGTGGGACACGGAATGATCCAACAAAGCTGAAGAACTGATACGCTTGGTTTAGCATAATTGCATAATTCATGTGGTTGCCCACTACAGCACACTCACGGGCACAATGTTTGCACATTGTTAACCGGAGGTAGAATAGGAAATTCAACAAAAAATGTTAACAACGTGTAGAGGAATGTTAACTTGACGAGGAACTCGTGTTTATCGGTGCAGTTTTCGGTGGATGCGGTTAGCGAAGGATTTTTGTTTTACCGAATTACCTTTGGATTGCTGCTATTTTTTGAGAGGATCTACGTCATGATGTATTGGGTACAGGCGCCTACGAGGTATGCAATTGTTTTATTACCCTTCACTTTAAAGTTTGTCAGTCAATGCTTTAAACAAAATATGGATTATTTTTTTAATCATAGGACAGGATGGTTGTTTATGTGGCACCAAAACGACTAAATTTTTCCATAATTCTATCCCTTTTGGCCGGACAGATAAACTACCCAAACCGTACGGATTTCCCTACTATTCCCTAGGGTTATTGTTCAAGTTCATTCTGGTGCAGCCAAGACCGGAAGCATAATGACCAATGACCATTGTCTCTCATGTTGCAGATTATGCGTGAGCTGTATAGAGCTGATCGAAGGAATTGTTTTTGTTTATAATAAATCAAACAAACAATTACTCCTCGCCTGCAACCAAATGTTCAGGAAAGCAGGAAACCGTCCATTGCCCACAGTGTCCCCAAGTGCCCTCGAGCATAAAACCTCAAGAAAATGCTTTTCCTTCACGGTACGATATCGTATCGTACGGGTAACTTCGATTCGAAGGAACCAAATTAAATCACTCCCTCCATCGTGTGTGGAATGCTTGCACGAAGCAATTTCTGTGGAATGTCCAGCAGCAAACGACTTGTTCTTTGGTATTGCCCTAACCTCACTCCAGGTCACAAACACGTGAAAAGACTCACAACCCATTCGTAACCCTCCAAATCGTCCATGCACGCTCGATAAACAAATAAGATTTCGGGCCAGCCAGAACAATAGCTGACACACCTCCATGACGTCGAAGGGATCTGGTCAAACTTTGTCCGTCCCGGGGAAAGGAACAACTTTTTTATCTCCTTAATTTATCCAATTAAAATTAAGTGTTTTGATACGCCAAGCCAAGAACGTCCGAGAGTTCACACGAAAGGCGTATTCCTGTGGGACCCGTGCGGCCAGCAGCATTTGAATAGTACCACGTCGGGGTCATCCCGGAGTCAGTGGATACTGCGGGTGAGATTTTGTTTGCTTTATGGCGTTTTCAATTATTGAACAGCACGACTAAATCTTATTACAACGATGCAAAGGAAGGATGTCCGACACTGGAAGTTGCTCCAGCATCACTTCCAGAAGAAGTATTATTAAATTTTGAACCACTTTATGGTTCCGTGAGACTGTGTGAGACCGCAGGTTTGCAGAGAACGGAGGGAATCAAATCGAGCTAGGTTTTGATTATTTTCTGGAATTCCGGAATTCTGGAATTGCAACTGTTGTACGTGGTTTCTTTATTGTTTCTTTCTTTTTTTCTCATTTCTCAGGTGCCCGCCAGGAACAGGACATCTTCGTGCGGCTGATCGACTCGGTAACGAAACAGGTAAGTGCAAAGAATGCTCCATTCGAGAACTGAATATCCACCCAAAATGCTGTGGAGGTCGTTCACAGTGTTGGAGCTCATAGAATCTAACGATCTTAGTGCAATGAGAATGGTGATTTAGAAAAGTTTAGAACCAAACCGACTCCATAAAACTGTCAACAGGGGGTGAAGTTGCAGCTGGATGCCATGCACTTCTAGTGGGCAGTGTGCACCGAGAAGAAAACGCTGGATATCCTGGTGAATAATTGAAACAGACAGTTCGCTATCCATTCCGATAACTATTGCTGCTACCGGTTATCGTTGCATTGTTTTACCTGCAAGTGCACCGAGAAGAACATTCCAGTTGCACTTTCTCTGCTTCAATACTTAATGCCGCAATGGCTACGTGAACATTTCCTGCACACACACACACACACACTGTCCAGGGGCAAGTCAATTATTTACACTTTTCTAAACAATTTACTTCCACGCTCGGAAGCAGGTCGGCACGGTGCAAGACTATCAATATCCTGATTTCCGTACCGAGTTCCGTTTTACCAATATAAAACTAACAACTTCATCCTGCCAAAGCGTGCAGGTCCCTACCATGTGTCTGTACGTTGCGCCGCTACGTGCGTGTGGCCATCTATCATTCACTCCGACACTCCGCTTTTGTCCGCTAACGATCGTGTGTATCCAGACCCGAATTGCCTAGAGCATGTTTGACAGTTTTGTACCCGAGGGTTAAGAAAAACTGCCCATCGTTCTGGCTGCCAGTGTAACGCAGTCATTCGGCTGCTACGTCCCATATGTCAGCCTGGCCGCGCACGAAGTAAGCGACAGTTGTTGTGGCAGGGTTTCTGGTGTGTTAGCTAGTGAATCAAATCAAAAATTAACGCCTCATTTGATACAATTCCTACCGCCGAAGGATGACTGTTGCTGGGGGAGAGTCACAAACTCGTAATCGGATGGTAGGTTTTGGTGTCGTGCCTTGTGTCAAGTGCTTCTCGGGTATGGCTAACAATGGATGTTTTGATTGGAATGCACTTTGCAGCGAGCGAGATGGGATATCAACCAGTAGTTCATTATATTTCGCCGTACGCTTTCTTAATGAAGTCGACAATCGGCAAATGATAAATGCCCTGAAATGGAGTACTGAGCAGGATAGGAAGAGTTTGACAGTTGTCGTTGGTGGCTGTGCGCTACACGATTGTCCATATGGTAGCAATTTGGGCTAGTGGCCGGGGATATTCCCGGAGACGCTAATTCTTCGTGGCTATCAGTGACAGATTTTGTTGGGATGTTTTTCATTATAAATCATTCCAAAGGTAGCAGCAATGTGAAAGGATGCTACAAAATTAAAGTGAGGTCATTTTTATTGAATTACAAGCTAAGAGTTTTAAATAAGTTTCATAGCTCTCTTTAAATTGTAATCTTTCACAACAAACACCTTCACCTTTTACATCTTGCACATGTTCTGCCGTTAAAGCAACTCCTCGTAATCGTACCTTCTCATCCACGGCTAATCCAACGTAAACCAAAAACATCCATTACAACAGGGCGACCTTTCTTGCATCGCGTTAAGCTACAAAGCCCAGCAACGATCCAAATCCCTCCCATATGTAGGAAAATTGATACTACCATGGCGGCGAATGGTCGCAGGGTGCATAATCGAACATCTGTAAATCAATTAAACTCTACTTACCGCACTAGTGACTGGTGTACTGCCCCTTTCTTGTCCCAGTACACTCTAAATCCTTGGCAGGAACAACAAATGGTAAAAAAGTAATGCCACTGCCTGGAAACGTGTAAGGTGTACGTGTAAACAATCTGGCCTGCTTCTTTGGCTCGAATATTTATGAACCTCATCATCGTCGTCCAAACGTGACCCAGAGTTTTTCGGTGAGCGTTTGTTTAGACCCGAATGGGTCGTGCAACAAATCCGGCTGTCCTAAAATCTATTAGCCCCGGCTTACAACCACTGATCCGCTGGCTAATCCAGCTGGATAACCACCGAACTCGTCGGTGACCGATTTTTAATGGGTTTGTGGGGTGTCCAGACAGGGCTGCTGCAAACTGTGATGGTGGTGTGCGGTGTGCCTACCTTTGAGGCAACGGGCGAAAACTGATATCCCCGGGTGTTTGGTTGGTTGGCTGGATGGGCCGGAAATTATGACAGCTTTCCAAATTTTCGTCTGAACAGAAGATAAAGCGAGAAAGGCAAGCAATACATTGGCAAGACTGATGGAAATGTAACACCAGACAGAATGGCTGAGGGGGAATAATAAATTGGGATCTAATCTTCGCTCCGCCAGGATAGGGAAGACTCAGCAAGGACGATCGCCTGAAGGGTGATAGATAAAGTGCTACAGATAAATGGGATGAATGGGCCGGTGCCGAACGGAAGCTACCACGTCTAGCTGACTAATTTCTGGGGACTTCCTCAAGGATGCGACCTTGAGGTTGGTCATCAACGGCATCATCATCACCGACCCAGCTGGACGGTGCCTTTGTTGTGGGCGAACATGCAAGCACATGTAAGCGTACACAATTGTAATTGGAATTAATGATCTAAACGGTGTGGCTGAGCAATCTTTCCTACCGCAGGCACATACGGAAGGTCCATAATGTGATGTAACGAGCACTCGAACCATCCATTTTTCCGATTCCGATTCCGAGCGACTGAAAATAAAAACTTTCCAATCCCCTTTTGCGCATTAAATGAGCAACCGTCATCACTGGCAGTGCCATCTAGCAACCCCTCTCGTAGTACGAGGTCTAGTTTTGCGCAATTCCAACCGTACCCTGCGATGGGTTCGGACCGATTGCAGGCCAATTCGCAGGCGTAAATGTAGCGCAACAGCAGCCGGACTCAAGCTACAAAATGATATAATTTAATAGGATATTCGATACCACCGATGCTGTATGCCGCTACTGCCGCAGTAGCATCGGTTCGGTGCATCATCAACTGGTAAAATGGTAATTCGATTCACCCCTTCTTTAGGGGTTTCGGTTGTACCGGGGCCACTTTGACAACACTGTATGACGCAAACCGAAACCGAGGGAGAGAGAACAATCGCACTTGAATGCGCTAAACGTTGGAAAACAAACGGTTCGCTGCTGAAGCAGGGATTCTGTCAGCTGGCCTGTTGTACTACAAGCTTACACAAACAGGAAAAATCCGCTCCGCACATGTAGCAAGGGGTTTGATGCTTATCGCCGTATTTGAATCACTTCGAGCTCTGCGTACGACCGTACTCCGATGTCTTATCGGCGGTGCGTAGTTTTTTATTTCTAAAATTTAATCCGACACTTCTGGCTGGCACGTTGCACGTCCGGCACGTGGATGCTTTTGTGTGGGTCAAAATTTTAAAACGATTGGGCGTTTCGGTAAATCGTTCTCCCCCCGTGGGTGCACGGTCACAAACTTCTCCCAACTAAGTGGATAAAGACGATGGCTTTTTGCGAGTTGAGAAGCTCTCACGATGATTAAGTTGCGTGTTGAGCTGGTTAAACACCAGCTTCCAGATGGGGTTGAGAGGGATATCAAGTGGACAAGTGTCCTGTTGAAAACGTGCGCTGTATTTAGTTAAAAGTGTCCGATTGCCTCGCAAGAGTGTGAACTTTTGCGAAAGATTTGCTGAAAACCTTGAGCTAAAGTGTTGAAGATGGCAAAAGGAAACATTTATGATTTATTTGCTCAACAAATATTAGAACGCGTGGCAAGGATGATTATAACATAATGAAAAACTATACAATTTTATCTTCATTCTACACGCACCGTTTTCTTCTCCATCAATAAAAATCGCGATCAATCGGTGTGTTCCTGCCACAAACTTCTTCGAAGTGCTCGGTAAAAGCAAAAGCTAAAAGGTACCGAAAATAAAGAAACGTCCTCGTTGGACGATAAACTGTAACAATGTGGATGACCAGATAGAAGAGAAAACAATACAAAAAAAAAACACTCATACATACGCGTGGTGATCGGCGTGCCGGAAGGCCAAACGGAAGGACGTGATGTTTGCTGCTCGGGAAGCTACTTTATAATGCATGCCGCGCCCTATGTATCCATTCCGTCAGCAGCATCCATTCCGTTATCGGTGGCCAGCCGTTGCGCGACATTTCAACTGGGCCAAATACCGAAATCCATCGCTACATTTGATCCACCGCCTGTTCCCATGTGTTGCGGAGGTCGAGTCGGCAGTTTTTCATCATTCCATAACGGCATTTTACCAGCCCGGTAAACGCTCCTTTGCTCTTTTGCCGGTGTCAAACTGTTTTTGGGGGGTTCGTCTTTTTTTTGTTTTGTTTTGTTTTGTTTGGCGCAGGTTTCGCTTTTCAGCTGGAACGGCTTCAGATTGAGCTACGTTTTTTTCACCTGCTCTGGCTTCACTGTTGTGGGGAAGATTCTCTTGATGGACCATGCTTCACAGGGGCAACAGATTTGAGACCGTACGGAACTTTATCCGTACAAGGAAGCCCGGTCGTTCGTTCGTTTCGAGAGTAAAACATAAAAAACTAAAAATAAACGCTACGCGTCGACAGACGATTCAAAAATGACGAACAGTGTAGAAGCGAATTATTGAATCTTGCTGTACAGAGCAAAGGGAATCCTGCCATGGAAAGTGGAACAATAAAAGTGGATAAAAAACGAAAATACCCATAAACACGCCAATGGAAAACGGATTAAATCATGGCGTGGTTGGAGAGTGTGGGGATGGTTTTGCTTGGAGTGAGAAATTGGCGGAAGCATTTCACGGTAAATAAAAGTGCACTCGATTATGGTTGAAATATTTATCTCGTTGTAAACCATGTACCATGTATTCTTTTGTACCATGAACGAGAAGCAAAGAAATTAATTAATAACAGATAGAAGAACGGAAATTTCAAAGTGAGCACAATGGTAATATTGGTGTTGAAAAAACTATAAAAATGTAGTAATTAAGGAGAAAGACAAGAAAGTTTAAGAACAATAAAATGATGAATTACAATCAAAGTTCTTGAAAGTAAGACAAAAAAAAGAAAAATATATTATTTTATCAAAAAAGGAGTAAATAGTTCGAAAAATAGAAAAACTTGAAACACTTTTAATAGAACATAAAAGAAATTTTGACATAACATCATAATGTCCTACAAGAATAACGTAAAACAACAATTAGTTACAATCACACCTACATATTAAACACATTCTCATGCTGATGACGCTCTAATCGCTGAAGCAAACACTAAAACCAACCAACAAACGTTCTAAATTGACACAAATTAACACATTGTGCACACAAATCACCGTCGATTCACCTGTTAAGTTTTGCAAACGACATTCGCGAACCACAACCACACAACCGTGCACAACGCAAACTGACGCACTAAAGAATTGGTAAAAAGCGTACAAAACAACCATAGTGAACCAGAGTGAAATAAAGTTGTACGAACATGTGTGTGTGGATGACCGCTGCAAGGGTTCTTTAGTTTCTGTTGCATCGTTGTATGGAGATGGACAAAAAATGGCTGATGATGATGGGGAGGTTTTGTTTTGTTTTTCTTGTTTTCTCGTTTCTCTTCTATATGCACGACGGATTGTTGCTGATTGTGAAGCTATTTCGTTCGCTGCTGTGCTCCAAACCCCGACACTATCTCTACACGGATCACGGCCTGTCTGTGTATGTGTGTGTCTGGTTTTTTTTCCACCACCTCGTGTCCTCGTTTAAACTTCCTGTTAAAAATTTCAGTTAAAGCCTGTGTGCTGTACAGCTTTTGCTGATTTTTTTTATTGCTGTTGCTTCCACGCACGCGGCGTTGTTGTTGTTTACAATTCAAATCATTCTCTCGGGAGAACCGTTTATCCGTCCGCTTCGGTAGTTGGGCCGCTTTTACAAGCCAGACAAGCATAGATATCGAGACCATAGCCAGATCCACCGAACCAATCCGTTCTGTGTCCGAAGCATTTTTTCTTTTTTGTTTTGCTTTGGTTTGTTTGTAGTAAATAAAAGTGTCAAGAAGAGGTAAAGCGCCAAACACTGATTACAGTGACACCGTTTTATTATGAGTCGTGTGCTGTTTTACATCCGTCCACACGAGCAGAGGATTTTGCATTGCACTTTGTGCGTGCCATTAGATAAATTGAATGCATTATGTTGAGTGATATGTCGGGCTTGTGACTTGTGACTAATCCACGAATTGTTGCTAGATATGCAAAGTTATAAATAATATGCACTTTATGTAGGAAAATAGTCCGAAATGGAACAGAAAAAAAGTGTAAACTAATAGTTCGTGCTTGAGAATAATCCATCAAATGGACAAACTATCGATTTCATTACATCAACTGCAAAAGGGGCAACAGCAACACACGGCACACTAATAGTGGTGAGTTATACTTCCGCAAACAAAACATCTCTGTTTTGGGAGGGCGCATTCGTTACGGTATTTAAATTTCGTTCCCTTTACGCTTTTCCGATTGTTTTCCCAAACGCAGGAAGGAAAGCACAAATCGAGCCCAACTTAATTGTATTTGTTTTGCCTTCCGAGTGTACGTGTGTGTGTTTTTTTTTGTTTTCTTGTCGAAGAATTGGCTTCTTCTTCCGTCTGCCGAGCGCTGCACCAAAGAAGCGTGCCAACACGTGGTTTTTCGTTTCCCGGCTTGCTAATAAGTAAGACATATGGGCTAGAAACCTAAGCCAACAAGCTGCCACGTGGCACACTGGGGCATGCCGGGTGCCGACCGTGGGTCGCGTGCCATCGATAATCGGAACATCAGCATTCGGGGCGGGAAGTAATCAGACTGATGATGAGGCAATGCGTGCCCAACCACGTACCGTACCGGTGGCCTTCAAACCGTTGGGAAGTGATTAAACTTTACACAATCACTTCCCGTTTGCGATTCCTGTAAAGGAAGAAAAGAAACAGATGACGAGAGTGAAAGAGATGGAGCGAAATGAAAGATAGAGCTAGTCACGTGGCTTATGTTTCGTGGTGCAACTTATGCAAGCGAATGTAGTACATATGCTCCTTCCTTTGCCATTCCGGTAGCTTATCAAATTATAAATTATGGGGAAAAAGACTCAAAGATGTACGAATCGATCAGTTCCCGCCCAAGATTCTTCGATAGGAAATGAATGCTCCCTCGCAGTTGAATGAGAAATGATGTTGCATATTACATATGCACTTGATAATCCTGCAAAGATATTCAAATTGTTCGCTTTTTAATGTTTTTGTACGAGGTTGGAAGACAGATCGCATTGTTAAATTATGCAAATGATGTATAAAAAGAAACCAAAGCTACGAATCTCTTGATTACTCCGTTAGATATAATATGGTAATAGTTCAAACATCAGTATCATCAATTTTTTTTTCCATTTTTCCATCTTTTCCACCAATAATGACATAAACTCCAAGCAATATTTACTCCTTCTGTCGCATTTGTATCAACTCACGTGGATTCAATATGAAAAGAATAATGTAACCTTGTGCACCGTGCTTCGGATAATGTTAGCAAACGAATAATTCTTCCTCAACCGTTGGCCTCACACAGGGCAACACTTTAACGTGACCGTGGCGTGCCAATGGTGAGTTTATTTCGCATTGTTTATCAGCTGAATTTTTCATGCCCACCCGTACATCCATAGCTTCGGCCACAACGCAAATAGCAGCGGCAACACAGACGTTCCTTCCCTTCCCAAAATGCCTCCTCTATCGCCCCCCCCCCCCTCCTCCCTCCCGATCCCCCAACACTTAACCTTTATAGACCAAACCACTGTTTGCCTTAGATATTATTGCACATGAACAGACGGTATGGACGCTACCGAAAAACGACGTCCCGGCCACGTGTCGTGTTTGTCTTCAAACAGGAGTCACCGAGAATTGGAGAACGAGCCGCACACAGTAATCGCGCCACACCGGTCCGTGTTGCCACTGGATTGAGGTTCTTTATTTTCCTGCTTTCTTTCGGTGGTTCTGTTTGTCTCGATGTTCGGTGTTTTGCTGTGCTGTGATATTTTCCCTCTATCTCTAGTACACCTTTCTGGTGAGCTGTAATAAATGCTCCAGTTGACAGTATTATTAATGGTTGGCAAATACACCAGCCTGGGTTGACCGTCGATCCTTCGTGACTCTACCAGACGCGAGCGAGAGAGAGAAAGAGAGAGGGACAGAATCGTCCAAAAGAACAAGGACACCGGTAATGTTCAGTAACTCCATGGAACGGCTGAACACGTACGGTTGGAAAGGGTTTAGCGGGTTGTTCAACAAATGACCGCACGAACGCCACATATAAACACCGACCACATCACCAACGGCTACGTACGGGAGTACGTACCTTTCGTGCAACAGGATGACACCATGTCAGCTACCAGCATTTCAATTGCTCCACAATAAAGAAGCTGTTTATGTGGCCATTTACTATCGATTCTAATCGTTTGTGCAGTTTGATACAGTTTTTCTCACTCTTTGTCTTTGTTTCGTTTTTGCTTACACCATCTTCCATCTGTTGTTTTTCTTTGCAGGCAATCGTGTACGAAGGACAGGACAAGAACCCGGAGATGTGCCGAGTACTGCTGACGCACGAGGTCATGTGCAGGTGAGTGATATGGAGCAGTAGTTTTATGTTTTTTACTTTCTACCCCGGACTGCAAGTTGCTGTTGGCAAGAATGGAGCAACTCGTGACAGCAGCTGCCACAGTGTAATCCGCTTTCCGTCCATCCACCGTCGACGGTCTCCGCGGTTCCATTTCCAGTTGTTGACTAAACTGTCAAAAGGTCAAAAGGTTCATTCTTCCTTTCTGCAAACTGTCACTGGAGCAGTAGCTTAGCCTAGTAACGCAACGAAACATGGATGCTGGAAGGCCCTTTTCGGCCAATTTGGCTTTAACTTGAACTTCCAAGTTACCCACTACTCACTACTGGGGTTGCCGATAGCTGAGGCGTTACGAAATGTTACGCGCCTCCAACACCGGCCAAAACTGAATACGTGTGCCTATTTTTATGGCATTTCGTGTTTTCCTCGGTTGTCGCAAACTCTCCCTTTTATCCCGGTACACACCCACTGGGCGACATCTTCGGTGATTGGTAGCCGACGACGCGCCGGTCCTCTGTTTGTCCGACAGTCCGCAAAACCTACAGCTTCCGGGGATTGGGATTCCCTTGGGACGGTGAAGCGAAAAATCGAACTTCTTCCTGCCGATGAATGTCCTCCGAACCGAAACATTCATTTTACCTCCACCGAGAACTCTTGCCGTGCTTATCCGGAAGTATGCGTGTGCGTGTTCACGCCATTTTATGCTGTGCCTTTTCCTTTTGGGTACGGTAGAAGGGCGAAAAAAAAAACACACACACACACACACACGAGTGTATCTATCACACAAACATCCGGAACTCCCGGAAAGGTTAAGATGACCGTGCGTTTGTTTATCCGGGCAGGCGAATGGTGAAGCCATCTTTAAGTGTCTCTCGGTACTGTTGGAAAGAAAAAGCATCAGGACAGATGGTCGAAACCAAAATATTGGAAGATTTTCCTATTTGGACCAACGGACAAAAGAGACAAAAATGCCAGCGGAACAAACGCACCGGAAGGAACAAATTCTTGCCAATCAATATTTGGTTGGAGGCTGAGCGATAAAAACTTGCTGAAGAAAGACACTTTTCCGCACCGGGACAGGAGGCATCGGCAAGTTTATTTTTATGTCAGATTAAACTTCGAAAACTAGTTCAAATACTTTGCCACCCGAAAAAAGGGGAAGCACAGCAACACAAAAAAAGGTTAGATAATATTGTTTATTGGTCGGTACAAATCAATGTTCCATTTCGAATTTCCTTTTCCGCAACTCCATGGGAAGGATTTGTGCATAAGTTTACAACTTTATGGAGATCAAGAGTTCGATGGTTTTGGAAGAATGCGTGTGTTCTAACGCTTTAAGATGCGATTTAAAAATGAGTAACACAAAAAGTTCACTTACCTTTGGTGCAGCTTTAGCGCCGCGTGGTGGAATCATTGGAAACCATTTTGATTAGTACAGCTGTTTTGCTGTTTTTTACGTTTGTGTTGAGATATGTGATAAAGATGTAGGAGTTTATTAATAAGCGTAGTTTATTTTAAATCTCTACTAACTGCTACTCTAATGTTTCTTCCACTTTAGCCGATGCTGTGACAAGAAAAGCTGTGGCAATCGCAACGAAACACCGTCAGATCCTGTGATTATCGATCGGTAAGTGAACTCCTCTTCCTAAGAAGCACACACTCACACACACTCTCGCCCTCAACGACTTAATTGAGGCGACATCGATCGGAAAGGACGACGTACGACCATACGCCATGCCACGGACGTGGAAGTGCACAATAATTACATTTAAAACTATCCCTTCCCTTCGGTTTCGGCGCCCATTCACAAACCCGGTCATTAGCTTCCTAACCTCAATTCTCGGTACCGCTGCGTGGGTGTTCCGGGTGGAATGATTTCGCAACAAACTGATGCCGGTCCGGGGACGTCTACATCAACATTTGATACGCTGCGTTCAACTTCTGCCCACCGTGGGTTGGGTTTGAATAATTAATACAAATTAAAGCTTCTTCCTCAAAACCGCGCAAAGGTCGCTGCTTGCCGTTAATTTGGCGTGGTCCTTGGCCTAACCGCCAGCAAAAGTAAGCGCATGTGAAGAGATGTTTTGGGTTTTTTTTTTTTTTCTTTATTTTTGTTGGGGAAATTTGTAAAATACCTGAAATACGTACTGCTTCCCCACTGGTTCCGAATGTGTTTTTTGCTGGGCGAATGTTTTTGTTCAGCATCGCATTAATTTCATCTTCCCGCACGTCCGCATCATCCGAACCAATATTGTGGCACGGAAGCGGGATTGATCATTGAAATTCCGCGCGCATGTTTTGCGCCCGGTCCACGTTGCGTCGCGGTAGATCATCCGCCCGTGGTTTGCTGCTGCAGTACGATGCGGTGATTGTGTCCGTTGGCAGGGGTTTTGGACAGCAAACCATCGAACACACACGGCGTGCTGCTGCTGGCGAGGACGCGTTTTTCTTTCTGCGGTGTCTTATAGCGATACGGCGATAGCTGCGTTCTGCCCGGTGCCCGGTTTACTTTATTTATTTCGCTCCAATCACGCGCAAAGAAAAATATGGGAAGGACAGGTATTTTTCTGATTGACTGCGACCACACACGAGCGGTATTTCGAAGTGCGGCAGGAATCGTGTTGAGGCAAAAGAAATAAACAAGCGACAACAAAAAAAGGGCCCCCAAAACGCACACACTCGTGAGCGCGTGGAGCGATACAGTTGCGTTGCGGTTCGCGCAGTTCGAGTTTTCCGCGATCAGTCACCGCAATAAAGCAGCGATATGACAGCCGATCAAGATTGTGACGCTCATTAGCGTCATATATTTCATCTATTTGACACTTGGCTTGCGGCAAAGGGCTAGTACGAGCGAACCGCAACCGACTCAAGACTACGGACGATCGTGCGCCCCCTTTTTAGGTGATCTGCTGTAAATCAGAACCGTGATCGTGCGCAGCGAAGAAAAGCTTGACTCAGCTTTTAATACAAAGTGATAAGCTCGATTGCTTATTGGGCTGGGGTGGATTTATAAGCGTACTTTGAGACATTAACCTCAGCAATGGTGCCATTCGGCTCATACGTCTCTTTATGGCGATCGTCCGCTTCACGACGTCTGCATGTTAATGTGGTTGGCCACATCCTGTTCATTTACAAAGACATAAAGAGATGAAATGCACTGGTAAAAACAAGGATTCCGGACGGTACAAATATTTCCACCTGTCACGTCGGTAACGATCCAATCACGCACAGGGCTACATTCCGGCCCGGCACTCAATCGTCCCTTTGCCCAAGATGGCCGGTTCCAAAAACGGTAGATCACACAGTATCCCATCACGACCACGGGACGGTAAGTTTTGACCGAATTCCATCACGGTGACAATTTCCGTACATTGATAGAACCAGCTAGCATGTGGACACAGAGTGAGTGAGAGAGTTCATCGGGTGGCGATACATGGTGAATTATGCGACACGGTTGGAATTCGATCGTATCCATCAGAAATCGAACTCGTCGGCTTCTTCTGAAGCCTGCACTACCTTTAGAGGGCGGAACAGGCATCCAGCACAGTACGCTTTAACGATCATGCGATGAAAGGCGCATATCTTATCGGCAGCTAACGAGCATACGATCCTTCATGCGGCATAACTACTTGCAGCGAAACGGGCAAACTAAAACGCTCACGGCGCGTTTACGCGATCGCTTTCTCCGGCAACAAAAGCTAATAACAATAACCGTAACGGTGCACAATCAATCAATCTAAAATCGAATGCTAAATGGTTTGGTGCGGCTCAACGGACGCGTACGACGCGTCAGAACGTGTACGCGCACGCGTGTGACAAGCTGTGACTCGTGTTGCGTCGTCGTCGGTGCCTAGGCGCGACAAGCACGTACCGGTTTAGCCGGTACTGCGTCATAAATGCTATATTTGTACTGTGCAAAAGAATGGTTGCTGGATGGTGGATTTATTTCTGCAAATGGAATTATTATTAATTTCTGTTTGCTTGTATTTATTTATTGCTTTTATTGATGCTTCTTTTAATAGGCTTCAAATCAAACCGAGACTGTTCGATCTTTGCCGGGTAAGGGGATACTTGTCATGGATATTTTATACATATTTGAGGAGTTTTGTTTTTAAGAAAGTGTGTAAAATAAATTACACTTTTGGATTATTACTTCAGAATATCGAATCAAAGTTTTTATACGCTTCAAGGGTGTATCTCTCCAACAATACTTTTACCACTTGAACCCCGCCCGTTTGTCAACAACTATATCGTCAATGAAGCAAGCGAGCAGCTCAAAAAAAAAAAAACAAGCAGTCACAACCTGCAAAAACCGCACGCTTGCACGATCGCTGACAGAGACGAAACTGAGAATCGGTTTCGTGCTTCGAAAGGCATCTTGCGCTTAATGTATAAACAAAAACCAACCCTTCCAGAAGCCGCATGCGCAAGCACACGGAAGCGGATTGCGGTTGATCGCGGTCAAAGCCAGCCCAAGGGCTGGCGGCCCTTAAACCCTTGAGTTTGCGCACGCGGCTTAAGAAAATGGATAGCTAAGGACGAAGAAATGCACGATACATAATTCATCTTCATCAGCTTGTGTTCCGTAACGTTGCAGTGTGTTTTTGTTGGCTTTCGTTCTTTATTTTGCAGAAAAAATGTTCATTGTTGGTAGGAGTTTTTTCTTGCCCTTTCTCTCTCGCTCTATTGGTCCTCATTTTTCATCGGCTAAGACAAAAGGAGAAAGAAAGAGATAGCAAGAAGGGCTGGAAGCTGGGGCACGAGCGTCGAAAGGCTTCAATATCCATATCACGTGCCATTTTTGACTTTAACAATAAACATTACAAAATTGGCATCACAATCATCGGCCGTCTTTATTTTTATTCAATTAGAAGCCGTCCACCACGATCCAACAAAACCGAACGGATCAGTACGGTTGGTTGGGGGTGTATTGTAGGGAAGGTGTGTCTGCCTGCCTGCCTGCCTGCCTACGAACACAAACGGAAACTGGAGCGAACGCGTCAACGCGTCACGAAGTCAGCGCAAAAAAGGTGACCGCAACGGGGAAAACGGAACGAAACGGATCGAAAGCCAAAGGAAAAGGCCGGCTTTTCTCTGATCCTATTTCATCCGCAACCGGGTCGGATGGGACGGGGTTGCACGCGGTGTCTGTCAGCAATGCCGGCTCAAGTCTTGTAAAAGTTTCTCCTACCGAAAAGACTTTGAGCTACTTCTGTCCGTCCGTCCGTTCGCTCGCTGTTCGAATCGCTGTCGAACCGTTCGCTTCGCAATGTCGTAAGGCGATAGGAAAATTGTTGCCCAACGTTTCAGGACACTTGTAACTGATATCCTTTGCGGTTTAGGGTGGAGGAATGCACGGCAGAGGGACGTAATAGTATTGTGCTGTGTTCACTTACTGCCGGGTAAAGAGTAATTCAATTTGTACCAGTAGAACGATGTCATTAAATGGGACGTCTGTTTCAAACACCTTCCAGGAGCTGTTTCCAACTTTTACTTTGCAAATGAAACAGTTGCTCAAAGTTTAAGTGATTTGTAAAAATATTTAACTCATAATAAGATTATTAATCCTTGTTTGTTAGGAAATCGTAGATGCAGTTAAAGCTTCTGCTGCTGCTAAATGAACTCGTAAGGCAACTCGGGCGACAAACACCCGAATACGTCAATTGTTCACCACAGTATACCATTCAATAAATCAAGAAACAAACAACAAGTACGCTGTTAAACATGCCCATTTCTTCGACCCTCACCCTCAGTCAACCAAAGCGTACACCGTGCCACCGTCCGGCCGGTCACGTGTGGCCTACGCGAAGATTACCGCAATCAAATGCACGTGGCGTTTAGATTGTCAAACATCGACCATCAAACAGTGACTGCTTCCAATCGAACAACTCCACTGCGTACCGTGGCGACCCATCCATCCATCCCTCTGTGGACCTTTGTATGACACATGTAAACGCACGAAGACGCAAGTACGCTTGCGTCGGCCATTAAAATTCCTGTCCCTCAGCGCACGAACCAACGCTCGGGTGGCCGCGCTCGACAAACGACGAATTAATTGAATCTTTCAAAAATGTCGACAATGCAAATGGGCGCACCGCACCGATCCGCATCGCCCGGTCTCCCCGGTTTGGGTTGAGATGTCTTGTACGCGCGCGCGCTGCATCTCGCTGGCCGAACAAACCATCTTCTACGGTCGACCAAGAGACAGCGTCATGTGGACATTAGCATAAAAAGGGAGCCTTAGCGGAGGCTTGTTGGGGGCGAGTGTTCGCTCGGTTCAATTGGAGGTTGTTACCTTATGCGGACGCAGCTTCCGAAACGAGTCGAAACGAAACGGCAGTGCAAGCGCGACTTTCGCGAACCGATCGCCTCGTCCAGACCATGATCTACGACAACGCACCCCAATCGACAATCGACCGGGCGGGCGACATGCAACTCCGGAGGTCCGGTCATTGCAAACACTCACGAAAAACGATGAACCTTGCGTACCGTGCTGCCGGAGCGCAACGTTCGGAATATAAATAAAAGCGAGGCGGATGAAACGCGGGTGCAAAAAGCGATCGACAGCGAACGCAACGCACATGGCATCTACGCGACATCACTCACTTAATTTGTAGCCAATCGGAAAAAGGTAAGGCCGGCTTTTCGCGGTTCAGTCGTCTGACGGTGGACAGCCGCGATAAAAGAAGACATCCAGCAATGCGAGGAGTCGTCCAGAAGGGAGCCTGGACATTCGATTGTATTTTAATGGTGTTTCTGTTTATTTTTATTTTTTGCTTCGTTGCCTCGTGTCCATCTCCTAACCGTCTTCAAACGGGTGATCCGTGAAAGCCGCTCGGCTCCCTCTAACGAGTGTACCATTTTAGACAAATTCTACCTAGAGTACCATAGAGGTCCAGGGGTTGTACTAGGTGGCAAACAAAGCACCACTTACGCGAGGCACGAAAAGCTTCCTTTTATGATGCGGGAACTCATAAATATTTCATTCCGAGCGTGTCCGGTAAGCTGGTCGGTCGGCCTAGGCTGTGGATCAAGCCGGTCTACAGGACGGTGAACATATCCACCTAGAGCATGGCTAAAGCTAACTTGGGAAGGCATCCCTTAAAGTTTGAAGATAAATGGACACTTTGGTTCAAGTGATTTCCAAGGAAATGAAACTGCTCACTGTGGATTACAAGAATTGCAAAATCATAACCTCCTGTTTCTCTTGTTTCATCTTGGAGACCTGCAAAAAAAAGTGCACGATTTGATAGGACACCGGACAAAGTGAGCAGAAACAATCAAATAAACTTTAATAAGATTGATTCCATCTAGAGGGCGGCATATGGAGGTCTTCCATTTCACCTTCTCTCGCGAAGAATGCAAACCCAAAGCGGACAGACAAAAAACTCACAAACCATCGCTGGAATGTCTTTTACTGTCAGACCGTGTTGTCATAACTGTGATGATTCCACTTGGGCGACGTCCACGCCACGACAATGTTCGCCGACTTTCCGGGCTGCTGTTCCGTTCTGCACCAAATCAGACACACGCATAAGGGCCCATTCTCTTCTGTCACCATAAATGGGTAGGAAGTTGTGAAACCTGGTCCCGGTCACTAGCTACACGAGGGCATGATTTATGACCTGGCTCGGCCGGCCGAAACGAATGCATTTGAAGGCCAACATAGTAACACGCAAACGGGTCCAAAATTGTTTCCAACGCAAAAATCAAGTTCGTCAGCTGGTGGAATGAAAATTCATAAACTTGTGGTACGATTGGGGTTTTTTTTCATGCGCCCTTCTGTATCGACCAGAACTCAGTATTGTAGCCATAGGCACCTTTTAACACACAGAAATGAAACGCAATTAAATTAAGCATTATTTAATCAAGCAATTAAAACTGATCGATATCGCATACTGAGCTAGGGTGGGCATTACCAATGTGTTGATCAAATCTAACTACGTATGACACCGAGTGCCTCAGGACATTTGTAGGCGTGAGGGATTTCTTGGGATACGAACAGCAGTTGGCATACCGAGCAGAAGGGATCTCCATTTTTGGACGGTGTCTTTCGTGAAGCCGATTAAATGTCCAAATAGAAACTTTGGAACGTAAACGATCTCCTGTTTCGCGTAAGCCGCTTGGTTAACGCACACAAAAAGGGTTGGATTAATTGGAAGACAAAAATGGAAGTGTCGCTGGATTTATGACACTAGTGATCCGTTGCCAGTTGAGTCACTGTTTAGTTAGTTGCACACCTAGACGAAGGAGTCAGACACCTAATATTGATACGTTTGTAGTGACTGATTAGGAGTTAAGATCTACGGAATGTAATGAAAAAGAACGATCTTCAACGGTTCATTAAACGACTTTGAGTTCAATTATGGAGATTTACCGGTAGACACACATGGAATGTGACATCTCTGTCGTGCGAATTCAGATCAAAAAGATCATACAAACAATTTTAATTGCGTTGTATCTTGCCTCAAATAGTCGTACCATATAAACATGTGTGAAATGCTCATATCTTCTAATCATGTGTTTCCGATGTCATTAAGTAACACGACAGGGTCGTCTGGATGGGTCTGGAAGCTATTAAGGCTAGGTTGAGTAGGCTCGTAAAATGTATTTCCAATCTTCCATACCAGCCCCAAATTTTCACCTCATCTGGTTAATGGCACGCACAACGACGAGAAGTCCCATACGTTCCCTGTTCTTATAGTTACAGGTAAGTGATTCCCTCCGTTTGTACACATTTGGGTGGCCAATTATTGTGTACAAGGCTGAAACGAGTGTGTCATAAGTATGTTCCGGTCCGGACAACGGCAACCTTCTCGAGTACGATCAATCAGCGAAAGAGCCCTCGCTAATGCGTGGCGCTACGCGTAACTGAACGTCTCTCCGAGTGACACGCGAGCACAATTAGCGCTTGAGCAGCGAACTACACGCATGTCGTTCATATGCTTCGAGAGGTCGTCATATGTGTTTTTTTTTTCGTCGTTTTTCGTGTTAGCCGTTGTTTCCTTTACGGGGAGCATGTGTTTTTGTCGGAGGGGCAGATGATGGTCGATTTATTATCATGCATGAACGAGCAGTTCATTGGATGTAATCAGGGAAAGCTCGGTGAGACCGGTCATAAGGAAATGGGACGATTCGGGAATGATAATTAGAGCACGAATTAGGACAAAAGTTAATATCTTCCAGGAACTCATGCGGTGGTTTGTGTGAAACAGGTCCTTCATTTAAATAATCCTGTACCATTGTCTTAACATCGATCCGTTCCACACGTCCAACGCACTGGATCGATTTTTTACCCTAGGCTTAGATAACGCAAGGACAAATGGGCAGTGCAATTGCACATTCCACCCACCCACATTCCGTCACCCGACTGCCAGTTGATGATGATAACGCAATTCGTGCTGCAGTTTCACAATTGGACTTTGAGTGCGTTTACGGTGCTGGTACGAGCGCCCTCTGTCGGTTCGGCTCCTGTGAACCACAATCGAAAACGAGCAACACACAGCAACCGTACTACGACCGTACGAAAACGGACACCGCCTCAAGTCAATTTCGGAAAATATGTAAATTCGATACTATTAAATTTTTGCCATTGCGATAAATTTGCCTACGGCTGGTGGACAGTACCGGCCGGCTGCTGCTTTCCAAGCAGTTCACCCACCAATCGGAAGGTGCTGGAGATCGTACGCAAACCGTACCAGCCCTCTGTGTGATATGGAGCACGAAGAAAGAGAGAATAAGCAGGAAAGCGAGGATTATATGATGGATGACAGCTGTCCTCTGACTGCGACTGTTGGAACCGTGCGAGTGTGTGTGTGGGTGGGTGTCTCTATCATGCGTTTCATACCAAAAAGGGGGCCTTCGGGTGCAGACAATAAAATTTCATCCACACACAGCGTACGCCTCTGCCCACGGTAAGGCTTGGTCTTGCTTGTTGGAGCAAAATTTAAGCTGTCACAGCTCGATTGGGCAACATGAACCGTATGTATCGTGCACGGCACTGGCGGTAACACGTCGTCGGCAATATTTTGTAATAAAGATGCAAATGGACATCGTTTCCGTTTGTCTGGAACCGATGGGATCGGGCATCGGGTTTTTTTTTCTATTCTTGGGACAGTAACAAAAATAAAACTTAGACAGTCGTTCATCTGAAATCAAGTTCCCGCCACCGGATTGTCACAATTGTCGGATCTGATTGTGTTGAAAAATGAACTTACTGATTGCTGATAGGTATCTTTTTAAGCGTACCATCTACCTGTCGTATAGCAGCCAAAAAAAAGGGCGTTTAAATTTATTGGAGATTGGCGCATTAAAGTGTCGCATTATGTTGGATCGTTTGTAACGCACGTAACACCACTCGAAAGATCCACTCCCCGACGTCTGGAAGGACGTTGAGGTTCATCATCACTTTAATATTCTACGTAATCCTTGCGTTTTCTTTCACGATCCCTAGTTTTCTTTTCCACCTTGCTGTCCCACGCGCGCGTTTTGTGTGTGTCTGAGTGTAGGAGAGGGTTTTTCTTTTTTAATTTTCCTAATGCATATACGGTCACCACACGCTCATCCCAGTGACCGGTTCGTTTCGTGTGAGTTGGACACTTTTTTTTTCCTCTCCTCTTCATATGTGTCCGTCTCCTATGTAAATGGACAACGTGGCCCATCGCCATATGTCCTTTGGCGTTGCGCCACAACATTTCCCTACCCACCGATCGTCTTCCTCGTGCGCCATCTTTGGTACGAATGGTGGCGTGACACGATCATGTCATGGCAAGGTAAATGGACACCGACCGACGTGTGCATGTGTTACATAATCGGACTGGCTTCGCTGTATGAATAATTTAATCGTAACATTTAACTAACTCGCACGCTCGTTGGCTTCTTGGTGCTTGGGTTTCCTGCGTTAAACGTAGCCACAATGTCGTCCTGGTGTTTATCGCGTGCACCGCACAGTTATTCACTGGATGGTTTGCAGCGCATCACTGTATATTACGCGATGTAATACAAACGATTGGGCTATAATTTTGATTCGAAAGCGAACCACGGAAATTGATAATCAAAACCACCACCATCACCATTCTTTGCTCATTGTTTTAAAGCCATCCCTCTGATACTGATGGACACGACAACAAACAACTTGTAATTTGGGACACATTTTTAATCACTCTCGCTCTGCATTTCTTAACCAATAACGCCGTGACGAAGTTTGCTCGTAAAAGAAAAGGAAAAGAAAAACGGAACCAGACATACAATGATCGCAAAAGTCAGCGATTCGTAACGATAAGCGTACCATAAAATTTAACAGCAAACACAAAACAATGACCCTATCGGAAAGAAGGCGCAAAATCACAAGCGCTAGATGGATGTGCCGAATGCCGTAAAGGATGTTTTTGCCCATTGCCTTGATATTTGATGGTGCTATTTAAACATTACCTTTTTTTTCGTTGCTTTGCTTGAGTATCTAGTTTTATCAAATCGCAACGAACGAAACAAAAAATCCCCAACAAAACAAACCAAATCAACAGAAAAGCCTAATCCAACATCTTTAGGAAAAAAAGAATGCGCCAAAAATCGATAGGTTATGGATGCGTTCCTTCATTTTTCCTTTATTCTGTCCCCTTTTTTTCCACCAACGAATGGCTCGTAGTTTTATTGGTAGGGTAAAGGAAAGAAAAACGAATGAAATGTTTCATTTTTCTTACGCGTACAACTCCTCTTTCAAGATTCCTGTTCAAGGCTGTTGACCGATAAGACAGCAAACACAGTTCCCCGCGTTCGAGACTAGACGATGCTATCGGATGCGTTATGGTGCGTTACCGATTGCTCGACTGCACCACCAAACTCAAACAATCTCCATGAAGAGTAAGGGAGTGAACGTACCCTTTGAAAAAACTCACCACCACACACATACACGCAGAAAGTATTCAGAAAAGGAGTGCAAAAGATGCGAAATTTTGACAGCGTAATAAAAGTGCCTATCCAACGTCGCCCAGAAACTATCAGAAATGTGAAGATGGAACAAAATCCGTCCATTTAGCAAGCGCGACAATACAATACACACATCTGTGTGCTTGTGCTTTGTCAAGGGTGTTGTGTCCATAACAGGGGGGGGGGGGGGTTGAATATGTTTTTCTTCCCTTACTGCAATTTGCACACTGCGAACATCAAACGAAGGGTGCACAAAAATTCACCCTCGCGCTGCTAACAAGTGAATCTTATCTTTACTCGTTTCGGTGTCTGTGCGGCGACTGACGCGTTTGTATGCGTAACATGCGTGCGTGTAGCAAAAGGGGTGCTAGATAAAAATGAGACATGCATCCGTACGACTGATGATGCGCGGTGATTCAAAATGGCCTACAAACAACCCCTCCCGGGATGCTGCAACGCAGCGAGGGTGAAAATGGCGATACTCGCTGTCGGTCAAAATGGTGGACCAATGGACACTATTGCGTGAATAGTGTGTTTGTTTGTTGCCTTAGGATTGATTGATTATTGAGCCAAATTACTTTAAAACACACGTGAATCAGTTAAAAGTTTTGTAATATGAAAACGTGATAAAACTGAAGGAGACGCCTAGTAATTCACCCTTATTTGCCATAAACAACAGTAAACATTCGCTCATTTAATGACTTACAATTAAATAGTCCTTTTTTTGTTAAAAAAAGACTTAAGCTCTCAATCAAAAGGACATAAGACCGATTACAAAAGAGCACTGTAATTTGTCGACATTTTTTTCATCTTGTGATTTTGTCTCATCGTTTACTTACTTCGTTTACCAACTCTAACCATATGTACACAACCGCATACCACACTCAAACTAACCCAAAAACTGCATACGAATGCGACTCCCAAGCCCGCTCCCGTGAGGGATTGCAGCGAACAAGATTAATGGCCATGCAACGGGTGCATTTTTCGGTATTTTCCCTTGCTCGTGCTCGAACGCGTAAGTTGAAAAAAGTCCTTGCGTTTCAACGGAATGCTACGGAAGAGCGTCATGCCGGACAAGCAGCAGGATGTGACTGATAGATTCTTTTTGTTTCTTCTGCGTTCCTGCTCTTGTACCGTGCTTTACGGTTTCTTTTTTTTCGAACAGCACTAGCCTCAATTGGCGCATCCTTGGGGACCATTTTGTCAGTAAATCACGACTAATTAATTCCGGCCAGCATCCATGTCCATCCGGTGTGAGACTGCCGGTTGACTATGGTGTATCGTATGATGCGTAGCGAGCTACGGTGAAAAGTTGGTGGAAGATTTGTCTTCCATTTTTTTCTGTATGAAAACGTTGCTTCCGGCAGATGACAAACGCCCCCCAGCAATGCAATGTGCGTCCTGCTGTCTGTGAAGTGGCTTCCCCGTGGGAGTCGGAAAAGCAAGGATGCAACTGTGAACGACGATCAGTACATTAACAAGCGGAAGGAATGCTATTAGAACACGAGGAAAAGGATAAGAAAATAGTGGGAAACAGAAGTAGAACATGGTTTGGAAATCTGTAAGTAGTAGAAGAGTAGAACAGACAAGAAATTAAATTGAGCATATTATCACTAGGATTTAGTTTCTTGTACCTCAATGGACAAAGTTTATGGTTTAAGAGTAAATTTTGATATTCAGTACTAATGTTGTTAGAACTCGTCGCCATCTCTTTTCTTACAAACGAACAATTTTGTCACATTTTGTTCCCTGCGCCTCCTTTTTAGGGGTGACCAACACATCCACTCATCCGTACCATCCGTTCATTACAAACCCCAACGTCGTACGCAATTTTCTCCATCTTCGTGCTCGACATGGGCACGTTTCGATGTAAACAAACAATGAACACGACAAACAGCAGCCTGTATCTATCTTCCCGCCAATCGAGGCGCAAGGCAACTAATAAAGACACAAAAACAAGACGACAGCCCGAAATGAAGCATGGCAAACGTGAGGGTGAACAAGCGGGAGCGCAACCAAGAACCGAACAAATCCACGCAGCAAAAGCCGTGAAGTCGACGTAGCGAAGAAATAAAATAAATCGCCTATAAGGCGATTTACTTTATGATTTCATGATTCCTGTGCCGCCCTGTGCCTGTCCGTGGTAGTTACATGGTAAGCGAAGAAGGAGAAAAGTAGCAATAATAAGCGAAACAGCCCGTATCATGTCTTCTGTCCCGTTCCGTTCCGTTCACGTTTTACCATCCATCGTCGGGGCTTAACCGTTAGACGCAATGGAGACGCCTGGTTGTTCACTCAAACACGTGCTCCCGGTTGTTGGGGGACCGTCTCTGTTACGCTGCTGTCGGAAACCGTCTACGAATACTTCCGCATCACGATACTAGGGAGGGAGAAAAAAGTCGGATAAGCTGCACGTGAACGATCCTTCCCCGTCCAACGGGCAGGTAACGGTGCGTACGTAAGACGATGAAATAAATTTAATTTCATTTAATTTGTCCCGTCTACGGCGGGTGGCATGGTGGATGGATGCTTTTATAGACGGACTCTAGACTGTGTTGCGGTGCATGTGCGATGCCATGGTGATGGAACAGATTTTCGGATGAGCTGAGGCTTACGATCGGTCACGTGCTTACCATGGTCGGATGGATAATAACCAACTGAAGAGGATATAGTTTTCTTGTTTTTTGGAAATATATCATATAATATACATTGATTTTAAGAGTGTTATATTAAAATATAAGCAAACAAACGTTTCGCTACGAGATGATAAAAATTTGTGTGTACAAATCCCTACCGAAAATGTGCACTTAAAGTAGGCCGGGTAAAATCGACCTTTTTTTTATTGCAAATCGCTTCGATGATGGTGATGCTGACGATAATGATCCCGATGACGATGACGTGCTTTGGGACGGCCATTCTAGCAATCATATTGATTTGTTCCTCTTTTCCACTCGCTTGTTACGGCATTGTTGTTTTGCTCTCTTTTTTTGTTACGTCCGATTGTTAAAGCTGCTCGTTTCCGGACATTTGTTACATTCCGGAAAAAGGGACAAGGGAGCTTGGTTTGCTTGAAAATGGCAGGGTCCCCTGACCAGCCGATTCGCGGCTAGGTACGAGGAAGTTGTAGCAGGCGGAAGATCGAAGCGCTCCAAAAAAAGGTCAAGATTTAAAGCCATAAAATTGTAGGAAACAAAAGATTTCAACCGTTTCTTACGATGGGGACGGGTTTTTGTGTGCCCTTTTTCCCTTTACCCGCTACCGAGTTTTATCAACAGGAACACTTGTTCGTGGTGTTGGTGTGCTGTTGTTGTTTGATTTTATTTGCTGATCCTTGCGTTTCCTTCCCATTCCTGCTCTCGCCCCATCTCGGTTTGCTGATGCGTGGTGCGTATTGCCAAAAATGTGCGTTTTACTGCCCAACCGTCTGACTGGAATCGCGTTCGTCCATTTTATGGTCGTGTTGTTTGCTTTTTTTCTTCTTCTTTGTTTTCACTTCTTCAAGCAGCAATGGATCCGATACATGTATGTATTTGTAGCTTTTGTGTATGTTTTCCACATTGCAAAAGGGGGCCAAATGATGAAAAAACAGGGGACGCTAACGATGAAGGTGGAACAAGGCATTCGGGAAGTGCGGACCAAAAAACATACTAAGAAATGGGTGTAAGTGTAAAAGAAAGCACGCCATCACCATCATCTTGCCCGTGTGGACAACGGCTAGAGGAAACTCCTTGCCACGAAAGGCCCTGTGCGACAGTGCGTGACTTTTTCACCCTTTTTTTTGTTGGTGTGTGTTTGTTTGTTTTTTTTTTTTGTGTTGGAAAAAGGGCTGCGTGCCCGCGGCACGTTAGTTTCTGCCATTTGCCATCACTTTTGCTGTTTCTTTTCACCTTCGATAGATAATCAGTAAAACGAGAGTAAGGGGACTACATGTTGTGTTGCTTCACTTGAAAGGACTTTACGGCGAGAAAAGGATGACTTTAATTCTATTTGCTGGAATTGAATGTATTTATCCCGTACGAATGTGGTAGCCGTGGGTCACTGGCGATGGAGAGGTGTTAAAAAAATTCTTCCGAGGTGATGTGTTTGAGAAAATAGATTAACATTTTGATTTCGTATTTAATCGATCCTATCGATTGATGGAATGCTTGGCAGCAGTACAAAATTATGTCAATAATTAACAAACGACATGAGATACACAAAAATAGTAGTCAATAGCTACTCACACTAGTTACTGATGTGTTGAGTGAAAAATTTCACTTTTTCACTCTCTTGAATGTCTAATAATCATCATACTTTAATCTACTTCACCTTATGTGTTTGCGTATGTTTGAAGAATTTTCAACCAGACTTTGGATGTTAAAGACAATGGCAGACGCTAATAAACGCTTACGCACAGTAACGTTACTCGTCAGCCGGTACTCGTCATCTCGAAAACACAACAACGATAATACGAATGACGGCAGCAAAACTCTTACACTTCATCCAATAAAAACTAACGACAAGACTTTTACGCTTGCCGGTTTGCGAAATTTGGTCCCGCAAAGCAGCCAGCAAGAAAGGAACGCACAACAAATGTCGCCCCGGAAAAGAAACGTTACATGATGTAAGGCACGGTACGCATGTACGGATAAACCATCGTTACAGAGTAATGAAGCCAGGGAAACATGCAACGAAACACACACAAAAAAACCGGACCGGAATCAAGTCAGACATGTAAAGGTTGTGTCTACTGAGTCACCCTCCGGAATAGGCGGAAGTTGTATGTGCGTGTCGAGAGCGAGAAACAAAACTGCATCCGCTCGTCAGGACGCACCTTTCCCCATTCCCACGTACCCCGGAAATGTACGCATCCCGATGACAAACAACGCTCATCGGTGTCAACTCCCACCACCAAGACAGCTGTTCCAAGCCGTTTCCTTGCGAAAGCGTAGGCGTCTTGGCAGCTTCCCGAGCGTCCATGTTTCTTGTTGCGTCGATGTTTGCGTAAGTTGCGTGAAGGACGCCTCAACGCCGCAGGAGCACTCGTGTGCGTGTAGTGGTGGTTCCGCTTCGGTGTAAAGAACACGCCAACAGGCAAGCGCCGACGATAAAAACAAACCATTTGCTACGGTCCCAAACTCCCAGCAGCATGGCGTAAGGAAATCCCAAACAGCTTCCTCCCACCATCCAGTCCTCTCCTGTCCTGTCCGCTCATCGATGTTTCTTCGGGTTGAGACACGCGCTCAAATCGGTTCATCGTCTCGTGTCCCGCGGAAGGAACGATATGCCCTGGATGACGGGGCTACCCGTCAAGGATGCTGTGCGGTGGACGACCTTCTCGAAGCACCACAAAGCCTCGGGACAGGAAACGATTGTCGCTTATGGCGGTGTGAAGAAAATGCCGGCAGTCGGGTTTACTGAGTTCGGCAAACCAAACAGACACAGGCCGGTGTGCCGGGAACTTGGACAAACCAAGGGAGGAACGCAACGTTGCTTGTATTGGTCGTAACGGCCTACGCATCTTTTCCTTCCTTCTTCAGCATCAACTACTCCCCCCACCGGATGAAAGAAGTAGAAAAAAGCGAACTGGAAAGGAAAAGTCAAGAACCATAACAAAGAATTTGCTACCAGCGTGTTTCCTTTCCGGAGTTTGGCTTTCTTTTCGACACCTACAGAAAGGTTTCCGTGGAGGAAATTGAATGAACGTATATAGGGACAAAAATCTCAACCAATTTCACCCTCGATACGATACCTCCCTCACTTTCCCCACCCTTCCCACGGCCCCCTTTTGATGGGTTTCGGTTTTAATGGGGTGTCCAACGATGGCGATGAAGACGGCTATTGTTTGGAATGGGCATATGCCCGTTTGCCGTCCAGTGTTGGTGTGTTGGTTGGGGCCAGATTTTGGGATGGTATTGGTGCGATCGGAACTGGCCGGATTGCTCAACTTGTGCCGATTCATTTTTCAACACGAACGGACACATAATTCTACCTTCGAGTTTGTTTAATGGCTCACAAACTTTAAGTACAGGGACCAAGAGGACATAATGTACGCAATCGAAATGATTATGAATTAAAATAGAGTTTGTCCTTTTTTCATCTTTTTTCTCACTTTCTACTCATACAATCTGTTTTGTTCAGCTTGTTATTTGTTTTATTAAATGCATATCATCTCAACGTAGCTTTAAATCAATAAACCTTCTAAATTAAGGTTGATTTTCACAGTTCATTTCAATCATTCATACTCATCCAATGAAGCTTCCAACGATATGTATCGTTATCAAAGTGCAAAGTTAGGCTTTCTTCTAGTCATTCACAAACCAGCAACAGGAACGGGTGCCATTTTGGCTGTGGCTTACCAGCTCAACATCTTGACAACGCCAACACACGGCCACGGCGGTTTCGGAAGCTACCCGCGATAAGCGGATTATGGATGGAACAAAAAGTGACTCCAAAAAAAAAAAGTCAGGAGCTCACACAAGAAAAAAGGAATAATGTTGCAACGGGAAGGCAAAAAGAAATGGAGATTAAATCCTCTTCCCAACCAGCTTGCGTTGCTTAAGATGGGCCACAGAGTTGGCAAGTATGGGTGAGAAGGTTGACGAAACAACAGACCGAAAGTAAATTAGATTCATTGATAAGATTATGTGGCTAGTGAAACACACTGAAGTGGCATGGGTTCCAGGGCACGTGCATTGATTCGGTTGGGCACTATTGGTTGCAGAGTGGATTGCAGCTTTTTTTTGTTTCGTACCGTGTTATTCACGACTTTCTCGACGATACTAAATGCGGTTAGGTTAAACAGGGCGGATTAAGTGCCGGAAGCAAAATCACGACGAAAAAGGCGTAATGAAACCCCGACTCCCGATGTGGGCCGATGTTGGTTGGTGTGATTGTTTTTGGTAACTTTTATTAGGTGAATGTTGATGAGTAATTCGGGAGTAATTATTAGGAAATTATTACCAATTTCCTAATGATTCCTTTTGCACGCCTGAGAGGTATGCAATGTTAGGATTTGTCACGATCGCTGCTATTCGACGTACAGGATATTGGAGGCCGAAAACTCTCATCAATTACGCACACACATACACACAATTGAAACATTAAGTTCCGGTTGGGTTCGTTACTTTTACGACATATGTTGTGACTTGTTCGAGTGGCATGTTGAACTCATCCGTCACGCCGCAACTTCCCTTACGCAACGAATCAAACAAGAGAAAGCGCTCTCTCCCGAGATCACTCAATTAATCAAACGCAAACAAACCATGCGCGGAATGCACGCGGCAGTTTGACACTTTACAATCTGTCATCTTACGGGAGTGTTGTTGTTGTTGTTTTCGATGTATCAAAAGGGATGATAAATGTCGGATTAAAATAACTGAACCTTTAAATCGGATGTAGTTGTTGTTGGTTTTGTTTTGGGCTGGAATAAAATTACCCCTATACCATTAAGGGTGTACAGTTGTAGTGTCCACTTGAAGAGCTGATGAAGTGGATTCGATCATTGAAACCACTTCAAACGTGTGGAAGCAGTTTGTGGTCCAAAGGGCTCACTTTACAAACGGTGCTACTGTGAGGTTGAAAATGAGAACGGAAAAAGGAATCGTTTACATGGAAAACCACACCACCACAACCAGGAAGCGATAAGTTTGTCGTCAAGGCAACGCACATTGTAGCGACGATTGTATTGTCAGAAGTGTCAAAACTGTTGCCCGCGGATGTGTTGACGTGTTGTCGATGGTGGAACGAAACCTGGGAACGATCGGTTCGGGTACAAACATCTGGCTGGGTACGAAGAACGAACGGACAACTCTCGACGGTGCGTACTTGGAAGTGGCGTGTTACTGTAAAAGGACACCGCAATTTGTTCGCGAAGAATGGTCCCGTGGGATGGGAAAACGGGGAAAGGAAATGTTTGAGAAGTTCGCGCCTTTACAAGGAAGCACAAGTAATAAGTGAGCATTTTCCGGGAAGTTTCCCTCGACAACACTGTCCTTCGCAACGGCAAATCGGAATCAGTACAACAATTCGTAGCGTACATCCTTGCTGGCGCTTCTGTAACCGTACACTGAGTGGTGTAACTTAAAAAAACACACACACACAAACACGCTCACTCCAAGCCGAAATTGAAAGTGAACAGCGGGCACAATCTCTGGTTCACCTTTTCTGACCTCAGATGCCTGGCCGGATGATATATGACACCCGGTTTCGGGAGCGAAGGCAATCACGCTGCTCTCTTCATGATACACGTCATGCTTCCGCTCATCTGGTCATCTGGCACACAGGATACTCAGGCAGATAACGACCTACCAAAAAAAACACACACATTACAAAAAGGCGTTTGAAATAAAACAGAAAATAATCAACGCGCTTACCGAACAAAAGCATTAACGTCATCGTAGCAAAAACAACAAAATAAATAAAAAAAAGAGGAACAGATCATACACACTTGAACATAAAACAACAAACATACATCCCTACTACCCTAGCTACATCCCTCCTAGCAATGTCACCAGTTGAAATGGCTGTTTTTTTTAATGTCCTCTTTCTCTCTTTTTTCGTACTTCGTGCCCTTTTAATGAAGCATATATTGGTGTGCTGCATAACTAACGAAGGGGGAAAAAAAACTACCAACTAAAGGACTCCGAAGTAGGAACATCAGTTCTCAATTATCCGTACGATTATTCTGATGAAATGTACACATTGTTGTTTCCCAAAAGGTAGTCACCTTCAAGCAAAACTGAAAAACCATACTAAATCGTATTGAAACTAGCTAAAAAGTGAGACAAAATATTAATGCTCATTTACACGTCCTATCAAGCCCATCAAGAGGTGTGCCATTTATTCTACAAAATTCATGTTCATCATTGCTACAATAAAGAAGATGCCAAACGATGTAATCCAAGCGGCATCAAATACGATAAAATGTCGTGCTTCTACTTGCCTTAGGCCAATGAAAACGATTGGATTGCTTCTCTTTCAGGTTGTGTTTTGTTTCCAATCTGCTTAAAAAAGCAACAAAAAACATAACACAACAACAACGTGTTTGATTTGTTGAACCCATGCTTCGGATTGCTTTGATGTCGCAGCAAAACATGCTGTTTGACATTTAAATTGAAAGGATTAACGCTTTGTTTTGTGTGTGTTCGTGTTTACACGCGTTTACCCTTAATGCTGTGGCAGAGAGCAAAAGAAAGGGAATTGGTTACGATTATGGTGGATTTGTGTGTTGGTCGAATAAACGTTTTGACTTAGTGAAGCTATCGGCTTATTTAAATGGGAGCACTGTTACTAATCGGTAAGCTGAATAGTACACGATATCGCAGCAAGATTTTGCTTCAATCTTCAAGATCATTAAAAAACTCTAAATAATCCATGGTTTCCAATTAAACGTCACGCTTAACCCGACTAACTCAAAAGCACGCTTAATTAAACAACTTAATTTGCGTAATCCAAACAACCAGCCTTTCTAGAGGCACTCAAGAGCTATCAGACTAAAATGTTTACTATCTTGCCCATTATATCTACGCGAATGCAAACACTCAACCGAACGAAACGAAGCACACTTCAAAATAAAAACTTGTTGGTTTGGTCGCACCACATGGTAAGGTTATTCTTCGCACTCACTTGTACTCTCCCGAGCTTGCTATCCTCGGTTAGCTCAGTTACAGCACTCTCGCCCCACACACATAAAAAAAACATGAAGGATCTCTAACTCATGCCAATCCTTCGTAGGAAGGTACACCCGCAGGCACCTAAAATCGTAACAGATTTTCCAACGACGAGTACAAGTGTCAGTAATTGATTAGCACGAACCGAAAGCTACAGCTACCGAAAAGCAGTAAACATTTCGCCCACCATTCACCGGTGCATCTGAGGTCGTTGCGACGGAACGGCTGACGGATGGATGGATGAATGATTCGGTGCACAATATCGAGCGCGAAAACGAGCGAGCTGCTCCCTCTTTTGCGGCAAAACTGGACCTAACCGGTCCGGTCGTCTCCCTCCGTGCACAACAAACACTGCAGCACCCACCCTCGAAGGAAGAAGGACACCCGACAGGGCAGGACATTTATCATACGCCGGTTTTGCCAGTCTATCCCATTGTAAATAACCAACTCAATTACAATTCCTTTGTAAATATTTTATTACTGCTGTACTGTTTTCCTTTATTAATAACTTCTGGTTTGGGTTTGGGCGTACTCGAGAGAACTCGCGCCACCATGGAAGCGCTTGGCAAAAGGAAAGGTCTAAAAGGTAACATAAAAACCGATATCGGAAGCTGCTGCACTCGTGTTGCGAATGCTCGTACGGGTGCATTACGCTTACGTCCGGAAGGGAACACTATTCCCCGCGCTGTTCCTTGCGACGACCGAGTTGAAGGGTGTCAAGGGTCGGCCTTGTAGGAATGAAAAAAAAACCCACCCTCTTGTAAACTGAGCCAGCATGCAGGGATACCGATCGCCGGTGGCTACCCGCTGAGTGTCTATTTAATATGTGATTTGCCCATTGGCAAACATCTGTCGAACTTTTTGCGCTAGGTTAGGAACGTGGTCCAGTTCTTTTTTGTCCTGGGCTGGAAACATTCCCTGCTCATCGTATATATGTATCATCCAGTCGAACCGCGCATATTTGGAAGGGGAAGTTGCGATTTGTTGCTTTGCTTAGGCTTTCGACGAGTGTGAGCATTTTGCACTAAGTATACACTTGTTTCGCTAACTGCTGGATCGACTCCCCGTCGATTTTGTTTGTCGTATACGATCCTTCCTTCCGAGGGATGCTAATTTCTGTTGCCTTTCGTACTGCTGTTATAGCTGCAACCACCCGCAGCTAATAGGGCAGGTATCATATTTCCGTGGCGATCTTGTGGGCTCTTCTATCTGTCTGGGCGTGAAGGCCTAGATGAGCTGAAGTGGATAGATGAGATGCGTTTTTTTTTGCGGTGTATGAATAGATCCAGTAAAAATTGCTCATCTGTCGTGGATTCGGTTCGGTAGCATTTGGATTAGGTTACCACAGATATATCGCGCCTCAATCCCATTCACCACACAACAACTGGTACGAAATGAAGCAATGCACTCAACGGCAGTATGCCCTGCAAACGAAATGGTAAATTAAAGAACCGAAAAAAAAGGTATTCACTGCGAGGACCTTTGGATTTTGTTGTATAAATTAATTGCTTCAGTCGATTCACTCGATCGTGCAAGTACTAAGCGTTGTGAAGAGACTTCCGAGGTAAAAACAGTCATTCACTCACTATTCTTGCAGTGTGTGCATAATTAGGTAAACCATAACTTATCGCAAAACCTTTCCTTCTTCGTATGCAAATATATTGGACGCGCATAATCGCTCTCACACTAATGTTGACACAATACGCAACAGGGGCAACAGGGCGACAGGATTTATCGCACATCCCGGTGTGACAAATTGCACTCGAAACAATTCTAAATCGTTTCCAGCGTTTGAATGGTCTACCCAATAAGGATCCTTTTTTTTCTTGTTTGTTGTTATTTCTCCCCATACTGGATCTTGTGTCGCTTACCACTCAATTCGAGAGCAGCAAGCCCTATCCCAACATATCCGCGATGACTTCTCCAACCGATACTGGGTTTATGTTAATTACGATCCGGTCCGGGTACTGTGCGTACGTAATAAATAAACCGTCCCAGGCAATTATCAACACACACACACACATCGTCGATACAGTTCCGGATCTTTTCCGGGTCGCGTTGATATCGTTCCGATCTTTACAACGGTCGCAACAAACGAGCAGAGAAGGAAGCGTCTATAAATTAGGACCCCACGACCCGGTCCTAGACACTTCTCAAGATCAAGTCGAGAAAGTGGCTCCGGGTGTGTGTGTGTGTGTGTGTGTGTGTGTTTGTGATTTGTGTAGAACACGCGAGTAACCGACAGACAGAGTGTGTTCGGTGAGACAGTTCAAACATCCCGCTTCTGGTAAGGGACCAGAGTTCCAAAGGGCCACAACCAACACTAGGAGGAGTGTTCCCCTCGGAAATCTTCCACCAAATGAAGACCTTCACTACCTTCCACCAGTGGGACGGTTTAAAGTGTGAACCGTGAACCAAATGTGAACCAAATAAACCGTCTTTATTGCATCATCGCATCATCGTTTCCACCATCCCAAGGCGATGGTTAAAGTCCCGATGGTTACCGACATTCTTTTGCGTACCGCCACTGCCGTACACAACAAGTTGCTTAATGGATCAACGGATTTTTGCTCCCTATTTGAACAAGAGCGATTTAAAGGTTCCTAAACAACTCTCGGGAGAGCGAAGAAATTCAAGGGTACAATGCCAGGACGCGTTGAAGCGTTCCAAAAGCGCGTGTTCAAAATGTCCTCTCGGGAGTGCGTTTGTACTAGCTTCGAGTAGCATTTCCCTTGAGGTTCCATTCCACCATGTGGAAAGCTACCATGGCAACGCACGTGCAAAGTGTGGCTGACTTGATCATCTTTAACCCAAAACAAACCGGTCGACCTGTCGTAAACGTCCTCGCTTTTGATCGGTTAACCCACGCCAACCGAAAACGATCACATTTATCGCTCATTTATGAGCTTCACTAAATAGAAGAAGCACCCCGATTTTGGAATTCCTCGACACCACCCGTTTTGCTAATGAGTGCCCATCTGGGGGCTTTAAAAAAAAGTGTGACATTTAACCAGCTGTCATGGTTCGCTTCCCGAACGAATTACGAAACCGAATTTCTAACCGAATTCCCGTGCCGCTGCTTCTCTCCGATCTTTGCAGATTTTTCCTTAAGTTTTTCCTCAAGTGCAACCAAAACTGTCTGAAGAATGCGGGCAACCCACGGGACATGCGACGATTTCAAGTGAGTATTAATCACCAACCTTACACACCCCCTGTCGGACGCTGGCTTGGCTGGAACTACTAAAATCAAAGTGAAATAGTTAGGGAAAGTGAAGTGAATTACTATGTTAACATTATCCAACTTATATAGCAATACAGCACAGCATGTTAATTGATTAGGAACAATAAGAAGCATAATGTCGTTAATGACATTCAAATAGATTGCATTGCTGTGCTTCTTTTTTTTTATTCCACTGCCTCGAACTTCCCCTGGGGAGATTTCTATCGCTTTTCTGCTGTCCGATCACGGTGTGTCCATATTTTCCGCCACTGAAAGGAATATAAATCTTCCCAGCACGGCATGATGATGGGGACATTTGTAAAGACACTGGCAAGGTGCTAAGAATAGAGACCAATGCACAGAGCTCGTAGAAAGAAAAAGCAACGAGAAAGTCACCGCAAACAAGCAGAAAGAGGATAAAATTATAAGCTGATGATCGGAATCGGTCCGTTGCGTTGCAACTACCGAACGTCACCGCCTACTTTACGAGTAGTGAAGAGCAATGGGAGAAAGAAAGAAAACAACCTTTCTAGCCTATCCACAGCCAACTCGGCTAATAAATTGCCGACCATCTTCTCCATCTTGTGCTCTTTCTTCGCCTTTCTTTTTGACATGTTCGCTGTCATGTTGACATGAGTGTTATTTCTTTCTAACCTTTTTTTGGTTCTCTTTCTCGTTTGAACTTTTAACAGATTTTTTGTGCTGGTTTAACACATTTTTAAGAATTTTTAATTAACAATTCATAACAGCAGAATAGGCTAATAGGAATAGATTATTACCAGGAATTGGATAGGAATTGTTAGCTGATATTTCCACCAAACCGGAAAGCCAGTCGCCTCACTAATCTTTTAATGCAATTAATTATATTCTTTTTGTTTCTCTCTCTCTCTTTCTTCCCTTGTCCTCATGGCCTCGCGATCAATTGTAAAACCCACCCAATCTTCTTCCCTTGCCTCCCCTTTTCCGAATTCCCTAACAAAACATCTTCGCCCCATGGCACCCTCCAATTACCCATATATTGCAGGTAGTGATAGCGACCCAGGTGGCCGTGGACGGGCCGCTGCTGGCCATCTCGGACAACATGTTCGTCCACAACAACAGCAAGCACGGGCGCCGGGCGAAGCGGCTCGATCCCGAAGGTACAGCCAATTCTCCGTTGGCAATGTCGGGCCACCATCTGGCCCCGGACAGTACGTACGACGGTCGGTTTCAAAATTTATTTCTTCAAAACAAATTCAAACCCTTTGTCCCCACCCTAAAGCTCCCATTACATGCGATTATGTTTTGCTCAATTGTTTGTTCTTGTTTGTTTTGTTCATTTACTTTTGATATGTATTATGTTTCAATTGTTGTCTCTTGTATTAGTTACCACTCGTAACATAGATTATTATTTGGGTAATTTCTATATTATAGTTAGAGAGTAACGTGTTTTCTACATTTTATGAAATTACTTTCATGTTTTCCTTTCCCCAAATGTTATCTCCTTTTTCACACTACTCTAATTGGCCTCACCATTTCTTTCCGACGATAAACTGCATGCACCAATGAAGGCAATTGGACTCGGTTCGACGAACGTGGCCAACTGCCTTCAATAACAGAAGCATTAGCAAAACTCTCGGAAGGACTCGCTTTTGCGGACGCGTCGTTCGTACTATGGAAACGGGAAGGAAAAGTTCGCAACTTCTCCACATGAACTTGCATCTCCACATCTGCACATCCGCACAACTTCACCCTTTTGTGGCTAGAAGCGATTCATTTCCGGGCTTAATCGTTATCGTAAATTGTACACCAATGAAGTAACTACCTCCATAAATCATATCACTCTGTGTTTTTCTTGTGCAAGCACACCACATAAGTACGGCTGCATGCGGAACTCTACCGGAAATGCATTCAAATGATGCATCTCAAGCGGAAAAGAGTTATACCGTATGGGTGTCAAATGAAGCAAGGATTGTTTTCCCCGCACTAGCTTTGGCCCCCAACATCATAAAGAAGTCAATTCCAGCAGCAGAAAGGAAATGGATCGCACTAGAAAGAACCGTACGAGTTGATTGAGTTTCGTACTCACCTTCCAATCAGAACCGTCCCGGATGGTGTGAGTTTTAATAAATTCATTGCTCCCGTGCTACCGTGTACGGGAAGCTTCCGTTTTCACGAGCCTTTACGACCTGCTGGCACTGTCTAATTTCGCATCCGAATTCGGTACGCTAATGCATGAACATCGATGTGGCCGGACGGTTTGACAAATTGCAAATTCCATCCACACCACGCCATTTGGCGTTAGACATTGTTCGTGCAGGACCGAAGCTCGATTAAAATTCCATTTCTCATCACGTGTGTAGTGTAGGAAAATCTCATCTGTTGGGAACCCAACACGTGTGCGCTTATGATGTGCCACACCGGAGCACCTTCCAATGGTTCGTGGTTGTAGTTAGTTGACGTTTCCTCTCGTTTCCAACACGGCCCGCATGGAAAAAAACCCATCGATGCGATGGACGAACCTTCGTAGTGTAGGCAAACAATTAATGTGTACCGGTGTGTGTTGTGTTCCGTTGCAGGCATCTATCCACCGCTTCCAATGGCGACACCTTGCATCAAAGCCATCTCCCCGAGCGAAGGCTGGACTACGGGCGGTGCTCAGGTAATTATCGTTGGTGATAATTTCTTCGATGGACTACAAGTTGTGTTCGGCACCATGCTCGTGTGGAGTGAGGTAAGCGTTTCGTGGCATCCTGCATGAGTTCCGTCTGGTGCTAACAGCGTTGTGAATCTTCCCCACAGCTTATCACATCTCATGCCATTCGTGTCCAAACGCCACCCCGACACATACCCGGAGTCGTCGAGGTAACTCTTTCGTATAAAAGTAAACAATTCTGCAAAGGATCACCAGGACGATTCGTTTATGTCTGTAAGTATTGCCGTAGGACGTTTTCCACAACAAACAGGCTCTTTTTAATCTCTATGTTCCAACTTCCACACACACACAGCACTCAGTGAACCGACGATCGATTACGGTTTTCAACGACTCCAGAAGCTGATTCCGCGCCATCCCGGCGATCCGGAGAAGCTGCCGAAGGAGATCATTCTAAAGCGGGCGGCAGATCTGGCGGAAGCACTCTACTCGATGCCACGCTCACCGAACGGGACGTCCGGATTCAATTCGTACAGTGGGCAGCTTGCCGTTAGTGTGCAGGATGGTACTGGCCAGTGGACGGAAGGTACTAGGACACAAATTTACACTCCCTTCCTTCGAAATGTTCTGACGAATTCTTCTCCCATTTCTAGACGAGTATACACGAGCCCAAAGTAGTAGCGTAAGTCCACGGGGTGGATACTGTAGCAGCGCCTCGACACCACATTCGTCCGGCGGTGGATCTTACGGCAGTAGCAATGGGTATGCGACCGCACCGAACATGACCGGTCTATCATCATCACCTGCGAGCGTCTTCAACTCCTCTACCAGTACGTGGCAAACGCTTGCGATTGGTTCTGTTGCGCCTTGATTGACCAACTGACTGACGTTTCAATTGCAGGAATCAATGGGCTGATGAGCGGTGGCAGTGGCTTTAGTCCGTACTCGATGACGACCTGCGCCTCACAGGGCTACACGCCAAGCCCGCTGGCCGCTACGACCACGTCCAAATGAGCGCTTACACCGGGGGTAGCGATCGCCGGCATTGAGCCTCCGGTGCAATCCTGTTAAATAGTTTTCGGGAAATTATTTTGTACAAAAAAAAAATGTGGAAAAACAAAACTGGCGGGAAAAAGGATGAATTCGTTTGTTTCTAGTACATCCTCGCCAGAGAGGTTTATACTCACGAGTCTAGTGCGCGAATGCGATACTAAAACTACTAGCTGTATTAAGCGATTAATTTTGATATACTTTTATCGTTAATGTGCAATAACAAACATACACTCACACACACACACATGGACACACAAACGGACGAGCGGCGTTAAACACGTGGCTCACCAGACTTTCGAGCCTGGCTGCGGCAGTGTAACAAAAACAAAAGCACTTAGGTCCGTTCTCTCTTTGTACAGTTTCCTGTAAAGTATGTTTATTCATCTCACAGTCATCTTTTTTTTCTTTTATTAAGGGCAAAGGCCCTGAATGAGCCCTACTAGGGAGTGTAGGGACATACGTGCATACTATAAATACTATAAATATTTAAAGTAGTTAATTTTTTGCCAAAAAAATGGAAAGAATGAGTGGAAGAAACGAAAAAAAAAACAACATTGAGACTTTAACCCCATTTAACGACTAATCTTATATACACTAAACTAATCGAATCTGATAGCTCGCGAGTCAACGAAGTGCGTAATATTTTATCGAAATTCCAGCTAGTGGAATGTGAGGAGACATTCTTGCGATGTAATAGGTAAAAAGCGGAAAGAGATCACGGAAAGAAAGCAGCAGTCAGTCCGTGCCTGCTGGCAAAGGGAAGATCGAGCCGGATCGTAACGAATCAAAAACCAATCGAGTACATATCGAAAGCGAACGTAGCCGGGTTGGATGCCGCCGGAAGCAGCAGTCACAGCCCACAGATTCATCACAACAATCATATCTTTATGAAATAATCATTTAAAGCAAAATAAAATTACTAAACACATTATCAAATGCAGCCAAAATTTACCAGCCATTAAAATCTAAATGTTTGAACACGAGAAAAAGAAACACACACACACACCCAATATAAAGATACTTATAGTGTAAAACGCTAGCAAATGTGCGGATCGTGTAGTATCTGCATGTCAGTGAAGGATCAGCAAGGATCAAGTAGCGTAACGAAGGATGATCGCATAAGCATGATCGTATGGCTAGAAAGAAACATCCGGGAACCGAGCTAGAACGCATAGACAGTATACGAGCTCGCTACCGATTCGGTGGAGTGTCCCTGGAAGCCACCCCAACCAAAAAGGCACTAAAATCAAACGCATCGTTTCGATCGTACTAGAAAACTAAATAATTGAAGCGAACCGCAGTGTGCAGCAGAACGAAACCTTGGAAAGAATCTAAAAAAGAAGACCTGGGAAATGCACACCCAAACAAGAAATAGTCGTGAAGTTCGTGACGGATGGTTGGTTGCTCCCTGTGTGGTTAATTTGGTAGGGAATGAACGTTAGGACAGGAAGCAACACTTCGCATGTAGGTAATTTATCAATTATGGAGACGATTTTCTTTGCAGGAAGAAATTATATCATACAAATAAAGCTAGAAAACCTTCAACTAAACTTCCCCGTTGTACCCGTTGCGTTCAATTTAGGATTGTAATGCTTTTGAAAGAAATGATGACAATCAAACTGGCTAACAATAAAGCACCATCAAGCACCGGACAGGGAAACTTCTCGCCAAAAGCGGCCGTCCATGACGGTGATTCCATCTTCTATCCCTCTGATGACTGGGAGCAGGAAGTCCTTCAGTTGGTTATTTTGAAATATACAAGAAAAAAAAGGTTTTTATTTCGACGTCTCGAACAAAATGTGCTACAGCTTCATAATTTGCAGATATTTCAAACCTTTATACGTTTAAATTATATGTAAGTTAATGTTTTATTCATTTTACTATCTCTTACATTCACTTAAACCATATTATAAAAATCTTCGGAAGGTTACTGAAGTAATCGATGAATTTATGGAAATTAACGAAGAAAAGATTACACTTGCTTGACTTTTCTAATTAAAAATAAACACTTTTCACTTTTTTAACACAAGTGTTAAAAATAACACTTTTCTCATTAAAGCAACAAAACGATTAAAAATAGTTTTGCAATATATTAAAATTAAATTCAAATATAATCCGTACAACATATCGCTCTCAGCTTGTTGTTCAACATGTGTCGATGTGTTACGCACGGCCATCCGTCTGAACTGCACAGTGGGCGATCCGAAAATAAAAATCCAAACCCCCATCGCACGTCTAATAGCATGACCGAAAAGTGAAACCACAGTGGCTGAAAAAATTAAGCGTGGCTTGCCAAGGGATTAAAAGGTAAATTTTCGTTCGATTTTTCAACCTGAATTGGTGCAATTAGGAATCTCACTCATCGCCCGTAATGTTCCCCGTGCGCCAGTGTACAAATTGGGCGTAAAATATCCCATCCGGAGCGCGAAAACCGGTCGCAAGAGAGCAGCATAAGCGGCTTTCCTCCGTCATCGTCACCGTCATTTTTTCCTGTCTGTTCATTCCTTGCTTGCTGTGTTTTGTGTGTGCGTTTTACACGCGTTTTTCTTAGCAGCAATCGGAATCGAATTTGGTGCTGAAAAGCGGAAGGACGACGTGCAGAACGTTGCCTTGGCCCCGAAACACCCGGAAGTCGGTGAAATCGAAGTGAAATTAGAAACAGGGTGCGTGTAAGTGTATGTGTGCGTGTGTATGCGTGTGGGTGTGTGTATGTTTGTGTGTGCGTGTAGTAAGTTAAAGTCTGGAAACACAAGGGAGTGGAAGGGTTGTCCTGGGTAGAGAGCGGTATGGGTTTAGTTCCATTTTTTTGGTTATTTTTTCTTGCTTACCCTAGCAACATTCCGATACTAGAACTACTACAGCCTACAGAAGAGTTTTGGGCAAGAAAAGGTGTTAAATCAAAAAAAGGGCTCAATGCAAATGGCGATTTCTGTTTGAATGATCGGAAGTTGCCTTTTTTTCGTGTCATTATTAAACCGATCATCACCACCCGGTGTTAGCTGGAGGACATTTACACTGCTTAGCGAAGTTTCACTGCTAACATTCACTCTTCTGTTTGGTAAATTGCAGGAAAATGAGTAGCTCTGAGGAGGTATCATGGATTTCCTGGTTTTGCGGACTGCGCGGTAATGAATTCTTCTGTGAGGTAAATATATACCGCTAAGAACTGGTTCCGAACGTAACAGCCAGCGGAGTAACAGCACAACAGGCGTCTATTAATGTGTTTTCTGTGAAATTTTAGGTGGACGAAGATTACATACAGGACAAATTTAACTTGACCGGACTGAACGAACAGGTGCCGAACTATCGTCATGCGTTGGATATGATTCTGGACCTTGAGCCTGGTAAGTACAGACCAAGAGATTCGACCTCCGTGCTTGTAATGTGTCGTTTGATTTTAGGATGTGAAAACAGTCACAGAAATATAGCGTGATAGTGTGTGATCGTACATGAGCACAAGTGTGCATGAGTCATGGCCTACCTATCACTGCACGATCAATTTAGAAAATCGTTGTGTGTTTTTGCCCTCGGGGGGGGGGTTTTTTTCGGTGGCTAAGCCATGTAGATTATGTTTTGAAATTCATTTCTACGATTTTAACTTTTTTTCTGTACTTCATATTACGATTGTTTTCGTATGTCTGGTTGGTTGCAGGAAGATTATGCAAGACCGGGATCGATGCACAACACTCCGCGCTAGTCGGACAAATTTCTAATCTAATTAAAGCAATTGATGCACAAGTTCATTATCGTCCAGTAGTGGCCCATTCAACTGCCACTCCCCGCTGACGGCAGGGCGGGAAATGTGATGCACTGCTGCAAAGCCGATGCAGTTAGTGCATCACGGTACGATGTATTCTTTTCCATCGTACGTTTATCGCTTTGCTTACAATCCTCACGCTACTTTTCTATAGAATTGTTTTGGGTTGACATGATGTGCCGTTGAAATGTCGGAATATTTGGTACTAAATATGCCTTCCCCTTTCCACTTTACAGAGGATGAAATTGACGATAATCCCAACCAGTCGGATCTGATCGAACAAGCAGCGGAGATGCTTTACGGTTTGATACACGCTAGATACATTCTTACCAATCGTGGCATAGCTCAAATGATAGAAAAATATCAAAGTGGCGACTTTGGTCACTGCCCACGCGTTTATTGTGAGAGTCAACCAATGCTTCCACTAGGTAGGTGTTCAACTCAGTTTGTTGATGCCGTTGGGCGGCGATAAGTTGAAATTTAATGCGGTGTATTTCTGTATCTTGTACTCCTGCAGGTCTGTCGGATGTACCCGGTGAGGCAATGGTAAAGTCCTACTGTCCCAAATGCATCGACGTTTATACACCAAAGTCCTCTAGACATCACCATACTGATGGCGCATACTTCGGAACAGGATTCCCGCACATGCTGTTCATGGTACACCCAGAGTACCGTCCTAAACGTCCCGCAAATCAATTCATACCACGGTATGTAACGCCTGACCTGATTCATCTTCACCACACATTTTAACTAATTGCATTTGTTTATCATGCTTTTCTTTTACTTTCACAAACAGTCTCTACGGTTTTAAGATTCACTCGTTAGCGTATCAAATCCAGCTGCAGGCTGCAGCGAACTTCAAGGCACCGCTTCGAGGGGTAAATGGCAATCGTGATGTATTACCGAAAGTTGAACCTATTTAGAATGGGGGACAGAATGCGTGATGTGTTTAGGTTGTCTACCACACAGGAATATGTTTACTTTTTAACGTTTGGTTTGAACTAGATTCGGAAAGGACATACAACGTTTCTGTTAGAGAGGATACTTTTTAAATATTATTATGATTTTAGTAGTGTGTAGAACCTTGACCAAACAGTCGTTGAGGATTTCTTTATAAATATTGATTGAAGAAAATGTTCTTCAATGCTATTAATATCTCGTAGATTTCTTTTGTTCTATTATCGCACCTGTATGCTGTATTGGTCGCAAAGGTTTCACTGCTGGTTGTTTTTTAAAAATATTAGTTACCCGGTGGGGAGGAATTGTCACGCAAAATCGTTTCAAAATCTACGTTGAAGGTTCGCCATATACACAAAGGAAGACATGGGCTGAGGTTACGGAACATTTTTCATAAAAACACTCGACAGCAACAATTTTTGCCATGTGTAATGCTGATATTTGGGTAACAGTTAATCATGTCCAGCTGAAATTTGTAACCGGGGTAGTTTAATGCTGAATATTCCTCATCAGTTTGTGTGCTGTTTGATTGAAAACATAACAAATTAACACAGTATAGCATTACGCTCGTAGTGCAAATATCCATTTAAATGAACCTCCCTCGTGTGTCTGTAACGATAAGAATACTTAATATAAACCTTTATATTCATCATTCAGCGTTCCTTTAATATGAGCTAAGTGATTTTTTTAATACTAAACCTATTTTCCTTATCTTTCCTGTTTTGTATTTTTTGTGTCTATTAAATCTCTTCGTTGGCGTGTCATGCATTGCATATCGTAATGTGAATAATCGATCCCGTTCCATTATCCTGTACTGTGTACTGTACTACTCATCGTATTAAAAACGTAATGTATTCCAATGCTTTAAGCGCCCTTATTCGTATGAAAATGAACTATCCACTAACCAACCAAATGTTGTTACGCATTTTTCACCACAGTAAAGAGCTCGGCGAAGGGCATCGATAACTGAACCGCAAGCCGCCGAGACTATATCGAGAAGATAGTTTGAGCCACCCTCCCGATATAGGATCAACTCCCCCCCACCATCAAGCGGCGTGGCGTGCGAGGGTGCAAGTGTGTACGGATGCGTGTGTGTGTGTGTCGCGGTGTATGTGCGTGTGGTTAGGCATTCGGCCAGCAAACGAAGAAGAAGCTGCTAGTGAGGAAAGAAAGCAGATCGCGAATAGTGCAAGTGTGCTGCTGTGTGGAGAACCTGGCAAAACGCAAAACATGTAGGACACGCAAAGCGTCGTTCAATAGGCTTTTTGTTTTTAGGTTTAGAACGTTGATTTCCTTATCGTTCCCGGCGGTCCGCTTAAGCTTGCAGAAGCTGGCAAAAGGAGGAATGTAAAGGGAATGTTGGATCCACTGCGATTGTTATTATAGGGTAGCGCGTGCTAGATGTTGTGCGCCAGCCGGGGTTCCTACATTCAGACCGTTGCGTGCGAGTGCGAAAGATCAAATGCAACACAAGCACATGCACATATGCACACTTACATGTGGACACACAGGACAGGAAGGCAAAACAATTAAAGTAATCGATGTAGAAAAATAGGACGGCGGCGGGGACGGGCAGGATAAGGATGATGAATAAGTGATGAATTAACAATATTGTCTGCAACATCTAAACTCTTCGAACCTCGTACCGGGCAAATCTTGATCAGCACACATGGAAACGCTTCTTGCCTTCGCGTGTTCGACGACGTGCACGAACAAGCCGCTCGGCAAGCGTGGATGGATGGATGGGAGGATAGGATAGAATGCTTGTAAAGCGTCTGTTTTGGTCTCGATGGGTGAAGCATAGATCTATTGTATAGTTTGATTTTTCTCTTCGAGAGAAATCATTTGCAGACGATGCGGTTTGCAGTCGTTCCAGGAAAGTAATTTATTTTATACGTCCTCCCTTCTAAAAAGCCTCTTTTTTGTGGTGGTCCATGTGAGCTTCGTGAAGCTAACTGGCTGCTGTAAGGTGGTTTGCCACTTCCTTATAGTTTTTTTTCTCTCCCAGAAAACCGTTTTCCTACGTCAAAAGGCAAGGCTGTTGCGCATGGAACGATCATGTTTGTTGAAATAGCTTTTGTTTTATTACTACTTCTTATTTGTTAGGCCTAGTTTTGCGTTGCGAGATCAATTGTGTGAATAAAGAGAAAAAAAATGGTTACAAAATGCGACCACATCCATGCCCGTCACAGTCGAAGAGTTCAGTAATATTAGGCACAGAAGGAAGGAGAAGAGAAGCAAATAAAATAAAAGAACAATAACCACACTGAAAAGGAAGAAAAAAAACCCAAAAAAAAAAGAAAATAGGCAACATGTAGCGTAAAAATTGGAGCCGGTCCACGAGCCATAAGAAAATCTCCACAGATTAAGAAATAATGCAAAAATCATTGAAGAAAAAAAACCACCACCATCGTCTATCATCATCCCCCCTTCCCCCAACAGCACTCAGCTCACAGTATGTGTGTTTGCGTGTTGATGTCGCTTTCCCGGCAACAGCGAAGCCGGGGGCCCGTGTGTAGGCTTAGGTAATGATACTTTTAATCATTTTAGTTGTCCTTCCCATCAAACGATAAACGAGAAACAACAGTGTGGAAGCAAGCAGACCAGACGGATTTAAGATAGAGCACCTTTTCACGATAAACATATTTATCTGTTTTTGTTATACTTTGTGCGAGGCAGGGTGAAAAAATATTAGTTCTATCTGCTCTTTTCCCTCCCAGACCAACCGACTATCTCAAGAATTCACCTGCAATGCGCCTTTTCTTTTTCTTCCCACCCCCCCTCCGCCCCCTCCTCCCAGTGCGTGTTTCTTCTCGCCCGTTTTCTTACGATTCTTAGACGATGATAAATAAGAAGATGTCCTTGCCTTTTGCTGCCGTTTCCATACAAATCAACAAAAATAACTAAGGGCATTTTTTTATACTGGGAAGCCATGTTCCGAGTTTGTTCACCTATCATTTACATTAATATCTAATTAGAAGAAAATGGCATTTGCAATTTATATGCATGCATGCAGCAACAGCAGCAACACGAGAAGGAAGGAAAGAACTTATAGGAACTATTTCGCGTTCCCTTGTGGGAAACTATAATAATAATAATAATTAAAAACAAAACTTCATTGCTAGTAAACGAAAGCGAGGAAACAGACGGATGAGTAGGAAACGGAAATGTAACAAAGACGACAGACACAGCATGTGAAGTGTGGGGGAAAAGAAATACAGAAGAGAAAAAAAAAACCATTAACAACAACCGAACAACAGCAACAAATAAAACCTCCAAAATTCTTTCTCATAGCAAAAAACAAAAATCACATAAAGGAGACACTTTCAACAAAAGAGGAAATGCTAGCTGCGAAGCACACACACACACACTCCAAGGACATTCTCTCAAGTTGCTTGAGGGATGAATGTTATGGAAAGTGAAACAGTGCTGTTACAAAAGGAAAAAAAAAACATTGCATAAACAAAACAAACAGAATACACAACAAACAAACAAAACACACAGACACACGCAAACACTAATAAACGGTATATATATAAAACATATTATATATATATATATATAAATCATACATTATAGATGAATCTATTGATTAATAATAATTATTAATTAACAGATCGATCGAGAACAACAGTAAAAAGAAATGTAAAACAAAAGCAAAGCATACCACAGCAAAAGGGAAGTGAACACATTAGGGAAGAACTAAAGCAGGACATAAGGTGGTAAAACACGAAACAAAAGGAACACACATTTGCATGCAACCGAGCGATTGATGCAACATGAACAAACAATGATGGTGTACGCAAGTGCAGTTGAAAGAAGGCAACAGTTGCGGTGTGTGCTTCGTTGGAGGCAATTGGAATAAAATGAAACAAAACGAATGATGGCTTGGTGGTGAAATCTTTGCATGGTGGTGATACGATAAAGCAATTCTTTACTATCCTTGTTCCCCAAAAGCGTCCTTCCTCCACACGTTCATCCCATTATCTTTTATTGCAAACAAACGATTTATGTTGGACTAACACAGCATAACAAAATAGTTTATTTTTCCTTCATTAGAATATACAATCACAATTAGCTTTTCTGCGCCAAGCCTGGACAAAGCGCGACAAAACACGATAACAGGAAATTATAGTAAAATGAGTAACAATCGATAGATGCTGTGCTGCGTGCCGCTAAGAACTAGAGCCGTGCCGTATGTTCGTAACGCTTGGTTAAAAACCAACAAAACGAAGCCCTACCTAGTAGGAATGTCTATGTCCTGCTCCTATAACGTTTCAGACTTCGGGTTCCAGCCGTGTCATGATAGCAACTAAAGAGAGATTCGTTCGCGTTCAAAGCACCCGATTGGCCTCCCGATACGCATTCCTTCAAATAAGCGTAATAATATAGTATCCATATATCCTAGTTCGATACCACGACCCTAGCTGCCGGAAGGTTCCGCGCCATCCGGTTCTATCTCTTTCGGGATCTGTCCTATCTCAACGATCGGGTTCACCTTCGTGCGATGCTTCCGCCGGCTTCGGCCACTCTTGAACAGGATCGAATCATCGTACTTCAGCTCGTTTAGGGTGTCGAACAGTTCCAGCTTCTTCATATGGCTGTCGATAAGTCGTGCATCATCATCGACTTCACCACCATCCACCGAGTCGACCCGATCATCACACGGAAGCGAACTGCCGGGAGATTCCCCATTTCGTACGAGCAGTTCGGCCGGCGCTTCCTCGCAGCATTCATCCGCCTGCACAACCTGTGACTCGGCACTGACGAACAGTTCCAAGTTTTTCAACACAATCGTCGACTGGCTGCTGTCTGGCAGGGTAGCAATCCGTACCAACGATCGGGCACTTTCCAGGATCAGTATTTCGTTACGATCTACGGCCACGTCTAGGATGTGTCGAAGGCGTGTCAGGCTGCCGACGACTGCCATTCGTTCAAGATCAAGCAAGAACAGGGCCCCGTTGGCAACCGAAACCATTCGATGTCCCTCGAATGGGTACAGTTTCCCGAAGGTGGTAGGTATCCGGATCGGATTGCGACTTGGATTGAGCAATCCTATCTCTGGACAGGGCGCACGCATCAACTCTTTAAATATGAGCGTTTGTGCAACGTTGCCTTCGTCGTCGGCCAGCCACAATCGAAAGCCGGAACGCGTCGAGACGATCTGCTGCTTGCCATGAACCGAGGCAAAAACTGCTCCAAATGGTGCCAACATTTTCCGATCCTTCTTGCCGACCTGTGCTACTCGCCACCGTTGTCCACCTTCCTCTTCCTCCGGGCTGCAGATGACCGTGCGAAAGGAGCTCGATACCAACAGCTTGCTCCGGTATAAATCCATCTGTACAATTTCGTACCGCTCGTTGATGATTTCGCGCGATTGGCATGTCTTTGAAGCATATCCGATCTCCGTCAGCACCACAGCGCCTCCCGTATCCCCCGAGAATAAGCGCATCCCGTTCTTTGACCATACTAGCTCACACACACCCGACCGGTGCAATCCTCGAACCGTGTACCGTTCGATGGGTTTGGCCTTCAGTAGCAACTCTGCGCACACATCCGGTGGGGGAGTTTTCGGGATCTGAAATATGTTAACTTGCCCGGCACGGCAACCGGCTGCCACCATGTACTCGACCGTCGAAGCAATCCGCACACAGGTGAGCTCTTGCGAGCCACTGTCCGTTGCTAGTCTTTCGATCGCACCGCTTTTCCGATTGTACCAAAATACCAGCCCAACATTGCTGCCGAGGGCGATGAATTCCTCCACCAGGTCGACGCACGTGATGGACACATCGTGGAAGAGCAGACCGCGCTGAACGGAGGATGGTATCTTGTTGACCAGCTCCACCAGTGGGGACCATTCGCGGAGTGTATTCATTGCACAGCCTCACCAGTAACCCCCGGCCCGGAGGAACGTGGACTCACTTGTGATTCATTTTCCGTGTGATGATTCTCTTAATTTGGAACTTCTTTCGACTGTTACAGGTTCCTGGTTGTTCTGCCGAGAACAAGGGAGAAGAATTATTAATCGAATTTCCTGTTTGGTGGAAAAAATAAGACTTGCGCGAACCTCGGAGTATCGCTGTGTTTGTCGTTATCTTCCGGTTTGACATTACCAAGCTCTTGTCACGCAACGCGATAGCGCGGGTCGGATTATAGGATTTTTAAAGATTATTTTTACGCTTTTCTTTCCTGATTGTACGTAATTTACAAAAAAAAAATGAGAATACGTTGGAAGATAATAAAAACAAAAACACACAACTTCTTCGGTGACGCGTGTTATTGACCCGAGGTGAGCACACTATGCGACCGCTGACACACGCTTGACAGTTGTGTGTTTGTTTTCAAATAGCATGTGGTTTTGGGTGCCTCCAAACAATATTTTCTATTTGCTAGAGAAATGCGTGTTTATCCACCAGGGAACGTGTGCATCATTTAACAATTAAATAACAACCATCAACCATCGGCTTTCTGGACCGAACCGAAACCATGTCTGAAACAAAGTATCGTCCACCAGAAGGAACGTTGGAACCACCGGCAGAAAAGGGAAAACAGCACTACAAAAACCGTGCTAAAAAACTGAAACGCTCCAAATTTCTGGCCAATGCGAAACGGTTCGGCAAACGGAATAGCTTCGGTCGGGGTGTGGAACTGGAACAGGCAGAATACAACTATTTGGTCTCGATACTCGAAGCAATGACCAAACAGAAAGACACCGAAGAGCGGCAGCTGATGGCAAACAATGTGATGGGCCAGCTGAAGGGGAAAGAAATCCGGACCGCTTCGAATCAGGTTGGAAGCAGAGTGTTGGAAAATCTACTCGTCTATACCGGCGAGGAAACGTTTGCATCGCTAATGGACATGTTTGCGGAACACTTTCGTGTGTTTTGCTGCGATGCGTTCGCGGCTCACGTGCTGCAGAAAATGTTACACATTGCGATGCTTCGAACTGTTGCCCCACTGCAGATGGAGACAGATGAACAGGAAGACGCGCCACAGAGCAAGAAACAAAAGTGTGGGAGTGCGGATTGGAACGAGAATAGCATCTGGCCTTCCGCTGAGTACAGCATGAAGGAGCAGTACAGTGAGGAGCATCGGAACAAATGTCGCCAGTTTGTCGAACGGATGGCAAAGTTTCTGACCAACAATCTGGAGGAATTCGTTCAGGACAACACGGCCAACTTTGTGATGAGGCAGTGCATGTTGAATTTAAGTGGCATCACAGAGAAAAAAGCTTCCGAAGGAAGCGAATCGAAGCACTTGATCGTACCGGAACAGTGGCACAAATTGCTGCACGAGTTCAGCACGCGCCTGCTGTCCTGGCCACAATTTGGTGACCTTGCGTGCACGGATCTAACGACGGTAATGCTTCAGGATTTGTTAAGAGCTGTAGCTATGACGAACGATGCATTTCAGCTGGAGCAACTCATATCCAAACTCTACAAGCAAGTGTTCCGAGTGAAGAAGAGTAAAATTAAACAGGAACACGAAGCGAACGAACCGGAAGAGAACGATACGGATTTACCTCAGGTTTTTACAAACGAGAGCATTGTACGGTTGCTGGAGGTGTGCATTGTGGTTGCACCGGCTCAGTTTTTAAAGGATAAAATATTTGCCAAACTGTTCCGTGGTCACGTGAAACAGCTAGCATTATCGAGAGCGCGCAACTTTGCGGTACAGAAGCTGATCGATCGCACCTCAGACAAAGACATGATGGATTTGATCTTCGGCGAGCTCGAGGGCAGCTTCGAGAAATTGCTGCATGTGGGCCACACTGGTGTTTTGTTGGTGTTGGCCAAAGCGTGCGTTCGACTTTCCTGCCAGCAGGGAAAGTTTGTAAAGCTCTTCCTCGANTTTTTAAAGGATAAAATATTTGCCAAACTGTTCCGTGGTCACGTGAAACAGCTAGCATTATCGAGAGCGCGCAACTTTGCGGTACAGAAGCTGATCGATCGCACCTCAGACAAAGACATGATGGATTTGATCTTCGGCGAGCTCGAGGGCAGCTTCGAGAAATTGCTGCATGTGGGCCACACTGGTGTTTTGTTGGTGTTGGCCAAAGCGTGCGTTCGACTTTCCTGCCAGCAGGGAAAGTTTGTAAAGCTCTTCCTCGAAGCACTACACTGCGATGAAGTTACGCCGGAGAAAATGATTATGTCCGTCCTGTATCTTCTACCCGTCGATGTGACGCCTGCAAAATCCCCGAACATTCACCTGCACGGTTCACTGATCTTGCAGGCAATATTGGACTTTAACAAACCGATTAAATTCGTCACCGCCCTGCTGGGAATGCCGAACAGCCGATTGGCGGAGATATTGATTGACCCACGCGGTTCCTTCATCGCAAACGGATTCGCCCAGAGCCGTTTTGTGGGAGAAAAATCGCGCGAAAAGCTGGTCCGTCATCTCGAGGGTCAATATTGTCAGCTGGCGCTAACCGTGCATGGGTCACGCGTGGTGGAGATCATGTACGAGGCTGGCAATCCGGCACAGCGCGAAAACATTGTGCGTGAGCTGGCAGAACAGTGTGCCCAGTTGAACAACAAACCGTGGGGCGCGAAGGTCAACAAGCGACTGCTAGTGGACACATACAAGCGAGATCCGGCACGGTGGAAAGTAGCGATTAAGAACGATGCCAAGGTCGGCAAAATGTTCAACAAGCTAATGGACGGAAAGAAAAGGAAAGTAGAGAGTTAAAATCAACCCCTGAACCCTTGAATAGTTGAATGTTCATTACAAATAATATTGTAATAAAATAAAAAATCATATTATAAAAGAGCCTTTACACGTACAGTTTTGTTTTTTTCAATAACCTGAATCATTGAAATATCCGAACGACGTATAGGAAACCTCTTCGATGGATGCTTTCTTGGTATCAGAAATCAGATTGTAACAGATCGTTTCTGGAGATCTTTTTCGCCACAGACATAGCAGGAGATTTCAACGCATGTGAAAAGACGAAACATTATTCCCACTTCAGATCAGATTAAAGTTTGTAGAAAAATCAACAGGTGCACGTTTTGAAACATTCAAAACAGAACTGACACACAGTTCATTAAACTCCTTCTAGCAATAGAGGTTAAGGTTAGTGTGTTTGCGCTGCTTTCTATGTGTACCATTTCCTCACAAAATTCCCATAGTAACCAAAGTAGCGTGGCTAGACAATGTGCACTGCATTGTAGCAATCCTTGACAACGGAATACCGAAAGAAGTGGCGAGCTGTCGGTAGAAAACCAGGGTATCCGTTTCGTTGTTTAATTTTCATCAACAACGCAACGTTTGTTGCTATAAAGTGGACTGATTCCATTCCGAGTTTCGTTGCCATTTGATGTGAAGAAGTCAAGCAAGAAGGACGTACACTGTACACCCGATCCGTGGATATATTATAATTAATTCGTGAGAAACCGCGTCGAAAAAAGATGAGCAAACGATTGGCAAAACTTCATAAACCGTGCGATAAGCTGGACAAGTATGACAATGAGCCGTACATGCAAAATCCGCTGTTGAAGTTGTTTCTATCCGAGGTGAAAGAGCGGCGTCATTATAGCTTCATTCGCCGGAAAGCGGCCCAGGTAAGTTGTTTAAGTTCGTGTTCAAAGTCTCCCTGACAACCAAGAGACGCATACTTTCGCCACTTTGGCGCATGGTTCTTGCAGGAAAAAATAAAGATCTGTCGAAGCACAACGGTCGACTTTGAGGATGTGATACCACGGCCACAGTCCTACTATGAAGAGAAGCTACGTGAGCATGCTCGCCGTGCGCCAGTTCCGAAAATGTTAACCAAAACGGAAGACAAGATTCTATCGTACGTTCCGAAGCGACTGCGAGCGCAGTATCCTACTGTACTGGCGGCCTACATGACGGAAGTGCACGCGGAGTTCGACAAGGTGATGAAGGCATACAGTTGCCAGAAGGTCCTCAAGCCCGGCCCAAATGACTACGTGCCGGAGAGGGAAAAGTTTGAATTTAAGCGTGTCGGTCGAACGGAAAACTTTCGCAACTATCTACGAAGCAAGGCGTACATACAGAAGAATCTTTTGCTACCGAATCCTTTCGTACGATGCATCGTCCATTATGCGTACACAGATTTACCAGAGTATTTGAATGATTACGCTCGCTATCGTACGGGAGAGGAGATCACACTCAACGAGCTACGTGATCTGATCAAGAAGGATCTGCAAGCAGTTGGAAGTTTGATCGCTGGCCAGTGGTATCCGAAGATTGTAGCGATCTTGAAGAAGCATTACGAGCGTCGTACACTTCCAAAGTCCATGTGGCCGAAAGTACTGAACTGTGCCGGCGGGCTGATCAATAGGCAGCTAAATGAGGCAAAGTTGCGTACCATTAAACATCTTCGAGCGACGCTTCTCAATGTACGTCAAATACCACAGATGAAAATTCTTGCTATTTGCGATGATGGAATCGACCTATTTCCAAGCCTCAACGATATCTACAGTGTGTATCAGAATGCAATTGATGATGTGATGGGGGTCGCCAATCGACTTGATTGTCTCGAAACCCTTGTCGATCCGAATGGCTTTGAGCCTAGGAATCCACCCTACCTACGCGTGGGAATTGCCGAACGATGCATCGAGGAGGCCCATGAACAGATACAGGAGGCTTTGCTGACAGCGTTCCAACCACTGGCGGAATATCTAAGTGGATTTCAGAATGAATTCGCCGGGCTTCTCTGTCCATCCACCAAGGAAGAGATGGACGATTTCTTGTCGGAACCAAGATCTTTCGATGAGTACATTGAGAAAATTGAAGTTTTTCAGCAATATAAGGAAAAGATCCGCGCTATGGTACAGAAGGAATACTTCCCGATGGCGATCGTAAATCAATCGGACGCGATCGGTAGCTTGCGGAAGATTGTCGAGCGATATATCGATCGTATTGCAAACCACATTGCAATCGAGCATCGGCGCGAAATTCAAAGAATTTGCAAGGAGTTTGAGGAGATCAAGGAAAAGGCATTGGAGATTCCAACGTCTACCGAGCAGCTGATGACGAACGGAGAGTACATGACGCGTGTCAAGACGGAAATAATCGATGAGTTGCGAGATAAAATCCAGATTACAATGCGAGTAAGCAAAAGAGTTTTAGCAATAGGACATATCTAATGAGCGATTTATTGTTTCACTGTATGTTTTACCGACCGATTCTAGATCAATGCGTATCTGGTGGAGTTGGTGGAACTTCCGGCAGACCAGATGGAGCTACAAGTGGAGAGCGTCAACTGGTACTTTCGTATACAGTCTGTATTCGAGATCAACTCGACCAACTTTGAACAGTACAAGTTTTCGTTCGAAGAGAAATTGCAAGAGGTTACGAAGCAACTGAATGAGAAAATGGAAGAAATGATACCGCATATCGCCATCATCAACGACATGACGGAGACGGAGAAGTTCCGGGATTATATTGTCGTACTGCACGGTTACATTGATCAGATCTTTGTTTTTGAGGACTACGTCAAGTGGATCAACAAGGAGGAGGTGCTGTTCAAGTTTCCAAAGTCACAGTACGCGGTGCTGGAAGCGATCAAATCGTTTGTCGTTCCTTTTTACAAGCTAATCCGGTACGTTACGATACCAATCAAATAGTGGGCACTGCGAACTCAAAAAAAGAGTGGCATTTTTTATTTACCCATTACAGGCTTTGTATGCGATGGTTGCGATACTATAATGTATGGATGGATGGTCCATTTGAATATCTGGAACCACACTTTGTCGAATCGAAAACGGATGAGTTTTTGAAAGAGTTCCAAAAAACACAGAAATATTATCGAAATCGTATAAAAGCGGACATGTTGGAGAATACGTTGTGCAAGTTTAAGGTGAGTTTGGGAACATGGTGCACATTTCATTGAGTGATTGAATTCTGCATCGATTCTGCACTCCAGGGACAAACGGAAGATCCAGATCCCGAAAAACATCCCTGTCCGCTAAAACTGTGCGCCAGAATGACGCAATCCATTAAGGATTTCCATCTGGGAGTGTACGTGGTCAAGATCATGTGCAATTCTGCGCTTAAAGATCGTCACTGGGACGAAATGTCCGAGATTGCTGGGTTCGATTTGACTCCAGATGCGGGAACAACGTTGCGCAAAATCATCGACTACAAGTTGGACAAGGATTTAGACAAGTTCGAAATTATAAGCATCGGCGCGAACAAGGAGCTGGCGTTACAGCAAAGTTTACAGGCAATGATCGCGGAATGGGAGGACATTATGTTCAAGCTGAATCCGTTCAAAGATACTGGCATCAATATCTTAACCGGTTTGGATGAGATCCAGGCGGTGTTGGATGATCACATCATGAAAACGCTCGCCATGCGAGGCTCTGCGTTCGTCAAACCGTGTGAAAAGGAAGTCAAGGAATGGTATCAAACGCTTACCAGAGTCAATCGCACCATCGAACAGTGGGGTAAGGTGCAGGGTAGCTGGTTGTATCTATTGCCAATCTTCTCATCGAAAGACATCGTGGCACAAATGCCGAACGAGGGCCGAATGTTTCAGCAGGTTGACAAAACGTACCGCATGTACATGAAGACGGTGGAATCGAACCGCTCCGTGATTGGTGTGGCCGCCGCCAAGGGTGTACAGGAAGCGATGGAGCAATCGAACGAGCTGTTGGAAGAAATCACAAATGGTGTGAACGAATATCTGGAGAAGAAGCGACTGTTCTTTCCGCGTTTCTTCTTTCTCTCTAATGACGAGATGCTGGAGATTCTGTCTGAAACGAAGGATCCGCTGAGAGTACAGCCACATCTAAGCAAGTGCTTCGAAGGTATCAATCGGCTGGAGTTTGACGATAGACTGGACATTCGGTCAATGTACAGCATCGAGAAAGAGCAGGTGCAGTTTGTCGAGCCAGTGTCGACACTGGAAGCAAGAGGTAGCGTGGAGAAATGGCTGTCGTGGGTTGAGGCATCCATGCTAGAAGCCATTCGGTCCCAAATTGACGCATCCTACCAAGCGTATCCCGAGAAAACACGATGCAAGTGGGCTCTCGACTGGCCCGGAATGGTGGTACTGTGCGTGTCCCAGATCTATTGGGCTGCCAACATCCACCAGTGCTTTCGAAAGCGCAATAACACACTGATACTGGACCTGTTCGATCGCCTGCAGGTGGAGCTGATGGACGTGGTGGCATTGATGCGCTCGAAAGATCTTTCCAATCTCGAACGCATCACCGTCAAGGCACTGATCGTGATCGATGTGCACGCGAAGGACGTCGTGCAGGAGCTGATCAGAAATCGCGTCAGTTCGGAGAATGATTTTCAATGGTTAGCCCAGCTGCGCTACTACTGGGAGGGCGATGAGGCGGGCGTGACGGTGAAGATCATCAACGCGGCGGTACGGTTCGCCTGCGAGTACCTGGGCAATTCTGACCGGCTTGTTATCACTCCGCTGACCGATCGCTGCTATCGCACGCTCATGGGCGCCTACCAGCTTCATCTGAACGGCGCACCCGAAGGTCCGGCCGGTACCGGTAAAACGGAAACAACGAAAGATCTGGCCAAAGCGCTTGCCGTGCAGTGCAAGGTGTTCAACTGCTCCGATGGGCTCGACTACAAGGCCATGGGTAAGTTTTTCAAGGGTCTTGCTTCATCCGGCGCGTGGGCCTGCTTCGACGAGTTCAATCGAATCGAGCTGGAAGTACTGTCCGTGGTGGCCCAGCAGATCCTTTGCATCGTGCAAGCGGTCCGGGGTGGAGTACAACGGTTTAATTTTGAAGGCACAGAGCTTACGCTTAATCCGGCGTGTTACGTGTGCATCACAATGAACCCCGGTTACGCCGGGCGATCCGAATTGCCGGACAATCTGAAAGTGCTCTTCCGTACCGTTGCCATGATGGTACCGGACTATGCGATGATCGGTGAAATTTCGCTCTACTCATTTGGGTTCATTAATGCACGAACACTGGCAGTTAAAATAGTCACCACATACCGGCTGTGCTCGGAGCAGCTCTCTTCACAAAACCACTACGATTACGGTATGCGAGCCGTGAAGACTGTCCTACAAGCGTGCGGCAATCTCAAGAAGGCGTTCCCGGACGATGATGAGGAGATCATCCTGCTGCGCTCCTTGCTGGACGTCAATTTGCCCAAGTTCCTCGCAAAGGACATCCCGCTGTTTGAGGGCATCATTTCAGATCTGTTCCCCGGTGTCGAGCTGCCCCAGGCGGACTACGCTGCTCTCGAGCGAGCCTTCCGCGAGGTGTGCAGTGAGCTGAACCTCCAGCCGAGAGATACCTTCCTCACGAAAGTGATCCAAACGTACGAAATGATGATCGTTCGCCACGGCTTCATGATGGTTGGCAAACCATTTTCGGGCAAATCAATGACACTGCGCGTTTTGGCCGCCTGCCTTACTAAGCTTAAGTCTGCTAGGACGGGCAATCCTTACTTCCAGCGCATCCAGATGGAAGTTGTGAACCCGAAGGCCATCACCATGGGCCAACTGTACGGTGCATTTGATCCAATTTCTTACGAATGGACAGACGGTATCGCGTCGACGATTTTCCGCGGTCATGCCATGGACACGAGCCCCGATCGCAAATGGCTCGTATTTGACGGACCGGTTGATGCGGTGTGGATCGAAAACATGAACACCGTGCTGGACGATAACAAGAAGCTGTGTCTGACGTCTGGAGAAGTCATTACAATGTCTAGCGATATGTCGATGATTTTTGAGGTGATGGACCTGGAACAGGCATCGCCGGCTACCGTGTCTCGGTGTGGAATGATTTTTATGGAACCGTCCATCATTGGATGGGAATCGTTCGTGGAGTCGTGGATCGAACGGTGCAACAACAGCTGGACGCATGACTGGCACGATTTGCTGATGGAACTGTTTCGGTGGCTGATACCCGATTGTCTAGAGTTTATACGCTGCCATGGACACCAGTACTTGCACCCGGGTGATATCAATCTGCTAATGGCAACGATGCACATATTTGAAATGATTCTCGATGAAGCCTGCCACGAAAGCCCGGACGAGTACAGCAAGTACTTGTTCACGTGGTTTCAGGCTGCTATGATGTATGCCGTTGTGTGGGGATTGGGCGGAGTGCTAGACATGGAGTCGAAAGTCAAATTCGATGAATTCTATCGCGAGGTAAGATCCTGGCAGTTGTAAGTTCGTTGGACTTTGTGTGAAATTGTCTTACTTTTTTAACACAGATATGGAAAGGTACCGATGAACAACATCCCGTTCCGGAGGCGGTCGGAAAGATCGATGTTTCAATGCCCGGTGAAGGAATGATTATCGATTATGTGTACCATTTCAAACAGAAGGGATCTTGGCGCTATTATCCGGATATGGTACGACAAATGAAGAACGAGGTTGGATTTACATTGCTCGTGCCAACGCTAGACTCCGTTCGTTACATGCACATTCTAGACATACACGT